>ML776780.1:412151-425189 GCA_009831015.1 Picea engelmannii | reverse complement strand
GTCCTCATGGCAATAGAGGCAGCATAACATTACTTTGAATTCCTTGAGAAAATGAGGTGCATTCATGGCTTTTTATAGCATTGCTTTGGGTTATTGTTTAACTGCTTTGTAGTCTGAAAAGAGGCCATTTAGGGCATTCTTAGGTCTTTGACCAGCCCACCAGTCGGACCCAGTCCAGATTTGAGGGTCAAATTGGCTTGGGAGCTGAACCATAAGTGGGTGGGAGGCCGACCATTCTCATAAATGCGTCATTTAGCAGGTGCACGGATTTTTGTGCTAACAGTCGCGCATCGTGCACCTGTGCACGAATTCTGTGTTTTTGTTCCATGCATGTGTGCGTGCGCCCAATGTTTGCATAACGCTCTTCAATTTTTCACTACTTTGTATAGTTTTTGACCTTTTTTGAATGTTGTGGTATTAATTCAGGTCCATGAATGACTTCATTACTGTTTGACGATGCTGAGTTCTTGTAACCATGTGCAGATGAAATTTCAGTGATAACAGATGCCCCCTGATGGATGAGGTTAGGAGCATATGTATAGCTGAAATCCATCAATGTTTCTTCTACTGAGAATGTTGTTGTAAGAGATATCAATAGTGGAATCATCCAGAGTGATCCATTGGAGGGAAAAAGGAACTGGTAGGACCCGACCTTCCATGAGGTGTGTAAAATATAAAACTGTGTACAAATGAGGCGGGCATACCCCATGCTCGTGTCATGTAACTCTTGAAAAAAGATGACTGAAGTGTTGGTGTAGACAACTACAGCGCCCTCAGGGGTGGTCGTGATATAGGCAGAAGACAATTCTACAAATGAACATGCTCTGAATAGTAGGCAGTGATCGCAAAAATAAGTAGCAACGATTATGTGGGCATTGATGGCCTTGCCAAGTTCAGAGGTCTTCGACAAATAAAAGAACTAACTGCAATAGTTGCAAAGTAAGACCCACCGTAACATGAGAAAGTGTTGGCATTGAATGTTAAGGGGGTCAATGACAGCAGGGAGAAATGGTGTTTCACCCTGTGCCGTCTGAGATCTCTCATTAAATGGATAATGAGAATCAAGATATTGTCGCCCTTTTGGAAACTGTGCTGATGTCGACAAAAAAGGGGGACACAGCTCCCAGAAGAAAATGGCTTCATGAAATATATTGAGGTGAGGAAGTGGCAGAGGTACATGGACGAAGTCAAGATGTGGGAAGACTCAAGGCTACCCTTGGTTGGAGTATGTGTGAGAGAAAAAGTGGTCGCAACCGTTCAACAAGGTCAAGTGTCAGGGGGACGACAAGACCAGGGATAAGTTGTGCCAGAGGCGAGAAAAGGTGAAAAAATTCAGAGGGCAGAGGTAAGTGACCTGTGGGGTACTATGAAGATATGGATGATGCCGAAAAGGGTGGATGAAAAGTAGTGCTCCAACCAAGGGTGACATGGGTTGCGGTTGGCCAAAAAAGGAAAGTAGGTTGCCCAAAGGTGACAACAAAAAGGGAATGTAATGACTGAAAAATAAAGGCGTTTGTACAATAAATAATGAATAATTTTGGGGAGAAATGTACAAATATAGAAACAGGTGCCCCAGTGTGATATGGGTGGCCCATGCAGGGCATAATTTGCTCGAAAAGTTGATGAAGGGTGGGGGCCCCATTGGTGAGTTTCTGTATGAGGTAGGTGAAATGAAGGGAGATTTGCAGATGGGCAAACTGATTGTGGATGAAGTGTAGGGTTCATGATACTACAGAGGTGCAGGCAAAAAAATAGAAACGTGAAGAGAGAATCTGGGAATCTATGTGGGAAAGCTAGCAAAATGAGGAGAAAGAGTATGTGGTTGATTCGCGACATGATGAAAGACTATCAAGACTCCCATCCATAAAAGGTTTTGAAAAACAACATGAGTGTCATAAGTGCCACAAGGTGCTATGAATGGGACAACTCATGTGGGGAAGAATGCTACTAGGTGACAGTACCGAAGATGCAAATGGAGGTGTGGGTACTGCAGATCCGGGAAAGGGGATCCTAGAGGCAAATATCAGAGGGTGTGACTGAAACTGTAAGTGCGATACAGAGAGAAAGACTACATGCCAGTGTTGAGTATATACCTGAAGGGGTTGTGCCGATGTATGATGATCAAGTACCTTCACACATGAAAACCAAATACCCAAAGTGAACAATATCTGAAGAGAATCGAAGATATGAGCATGTATTTGATAAGCGTGAATATGTGCGTGCGTACCTGACCAGGGTATGAAAAAAAAAAGGGCGCCCCAGGGGCTCAGGATGAAAAGAGGCCCAAGGACTGTTGTGATGTAGATGATGGGATGTTGATCTCATGGCTGAAGACGGATCGAAAAATGGACACCGTGGGCTCCTGGAATGGTGAGTGGAAGTTTGGCAAAAAGGCCTATATATAGCTGTAGGGCCCACATTGCCACCTCATTTGTACCTGCTACAATAGTGACTGGATGAGCAGTTTTCAGAGGAGATTTGGAGATTCAGAGAGGACGAGGCATCCGATTGGCAATTAGCGAGCTTCAGGTTAGTGGTCTGAGAATCCTGCATAGAAATAGGATTTCATTTTTTGGGCAGGGGCTGTACGGAGGGCCGTACAGAGGGATTTTGGGAATGTTGGCCCCACGTGTGTGGGAGATCCGGAAGTATGCGTGCACACGTGTGCGCCTGCCCACCGGATAGACGCGCATGGAGGTGCTGGTGAGGGAATTAAAGGCGCACACTATGTTCGTGCCTGTCGGCTATACAACGGTGCATTTGTGTGCGACTGTGGCATAAAAAGGCGTGCACCAGTGTGCGCCTATGTAGGTAGCAGGCGCGCCTGAGAGAACGCCTGTGAAGTTAACAGGTGCACATTCGTGCGTGCCTGTGTAGTGAATAGGCGCGCACGTGTGCACGCTTGTGGGTGGAAACAACCGCATCTTAGAGGAAAAGCTGATGGGTGTAAATTGATCTTTGTGATGTTGTTGATGGTCTCGTGGGATGATATTAGACTCTTTGTTGTGGCTGCAAGTGGACAGTTTGCACGATGCCAGATGGTTGGCGAGAGCGAGATTGGTCCCAGCTACGAGACGTTATGGCGATTGAGGACCCAGGTGTGCGAGAGACTTTGGAAGCCTGTGGGCTGCTAAAGTTCTTTGAGTGCCCGTTGATATGGGTGCAGGAGTATCTCCTGCAGTTCCTGATTCAGATGTGGAGTCCTGAGCTCCACTACTTCCTTGTGCGAGGAGAGTAGATCCCCTTCACTGTGGAGGAGGATGTGTACTTCTTGACGGGGCTCCCATTTCAGGGTGTGCCCCTACAGGCGAAGCCGGTGTTACCGAGGGACCTGAACTTGACAATCGTTGGCCAGAGATATTGTTCAGGTTAGAACTTTATGTCTAGGACGGTTGTGAGTATTGGGTCGATAGATTCTCTGGCGCATTGTTGTATAGCAGCGATGATTGTGAGAGTATATGGGTCACTTGTGACCCAACGGATCAGTGGGGGCCAGTTGTTGGTGCTGGGGAGAGTACTGGCTGGTAAGCAGTTCACCTAGGGACTGACTCTGCATGCCCGGATGATAGGGCAGTTGGACCACTGCCAGTCCACGAACATGGGTGAGTTTTTCTTTGGGTCGATCTTGGTGGCGTGGTTTCTGGAGAGGGTGTTGATGTTGTGCCCGAGGATTCTATTGGGTGCGCCTGGGGTGAGAGAGACACGACTGAAGCAGTGGTCGACTGTGTTGCTGCATCATGGTGGTGGTGAGGGTGGCCACTTTTTTACTGCGGAGGCGGCGTAGGTATGGCGGAAGATTCCACAGGTGATACTTCAGTACCCCTATGTCGGGGTTGACTTCCGGGATGACCTGGACATGGTGCTACCTCCAGGGGAGGTTTTTGACCATCGAGGTATGTTGATTTGATGATGTTGATATGTATGTTTTGTGTTTTTTGAGATAGCATGCCTTATGTATATGATATAGATGCTGATACTATCTAGTGATTGTTTTCATGTGCAGATGTGGCACCTCGCGGGCGCGAGGTGGAGTTGCAGAGAGTGTCGGAGAGACCGTCGCAGGGAGAGAGACATCGGCATGAGGACACCACGGTACAACCAGCTGAGCCAGAGAGGGAAACGAGGAGGCACTGGTTTGATGACCCTGGTGCGGGACCATCACACGCTCCTCTGGCGGTGGCCGGAGCTGATTTTGAGGACATACGCCGTCGTCTGGAGATGATATTACAGGAAGTGCTTGAGGGCATATGGTCTCGCATCCAGGATGAGGCATTCCTGGAGCAGTGTGTGGGGGTGCCGCCACCATGGCAGGCCATAGTACGACGAGCAACAGTGGCTACTACGTTGACAACCGAATGACTGCCGCCGGGGCAGGAGGGGCCGGTAGGGGGGGGACCACCACCTCCTAGGGCAGGAGGTGGTGGGCCGCCACCGCCTAAGGGAGGAGCAGGTGGTGGTGCGCTAGAGGCACCGTGAATGGTGCTATGATGTATTTGATGTATATATATTTTTTTGTATATAGGCTGGTGAGCCCCGAGGTGCTTCATTGGCCTGCAGATACTTGTATTTTTTGTATGTAAACATTCAGATGGCATTGTGGACCTTTATATATACATGAGTATACACTTTTGAGATCTAGGTGGTGTTTACATGTTTTTGGTTAATGTTTTGATGATGTCTATTCTATGTATATGTTGTGATAGGTTTGTGTTTGATATGTTTATGTATGTGTAGAGGTAGCTTGATGTGATATATGCTAGTCTAACACAATATTAGCTAGGTTATCTGTAATTTGATTCAATTGTCTTGGAATATGTTTAAATGTAATGGAATCAAAATGTCGAGATAAAAGCCTAACCTGCAGGTATTTGCGAAAGAGGCAAGGATCACAGACGTGGTACACATTGTTGAGCTGGAGAATGACTAGTTGAGATTTGAGGAAGACGCTAAGGTGACAAATATGATGATGCTGGGCGTCATCTAAGAGGCCAATGACAGTAGTGTAATCGACTTGGTTGTTGGTTGCTGACCCCAAACATATGCCACTCGAATGGAGAATTTCGTGTGAGGGGGTGTAGAGAGCCCAAGTAGTCGAAGCGAGTTTTTGCGTCCAATAGCTGGCGCCGTCAATGTAACCGATGTGGTAAGCTGGTGGAGGAAGCATCTGTCAATAGAACAAAGGATAGTTTAGATGTGCGGGAAGGAAAAAAAGATTAAAAACGCTATAAAAGAAATAACCTAAAGTAGGATGACTACGTTTAAGCGTAGAATTTCTTTAAGTATAACCCGTTGATGGGTTCTTTGAGAGAGAGGCCTTTGGGAGAGGCCAGGATATATGCGCCTTTGGTGAGGCAATGTTGAATGATGTATGGGCCATGCTAGAGTGACTCGAATTTTCCATGGCCAAAGGTATCATGAGCAATATCGTAAGCTGGGACGAGGTCACCTTCGCGGAATGAGTGAAGGTTGACATGGCGGTCAAAGGTAGCCTTGGATCATTTTTTAGCTGGCTCGTTGTTCTGTAAGGAAGAGCGACGATATTCATCCAGAGACTCCAAGTTCAGCAAGCACTGCTCCATTGGAGCAGTGTCGGGTAATAGCTCAATGGCGGTGCGTAAGGTGGGAATTTCGCACTCGATGGGGAGAATGGCCTCAACCCCATGGACTAAATGGAATGGTCTGAAACCAGTAGTGGTTTTCATAGCCGTTCGGTAAGCCCATAGCGCAGAAGATAACATATGATGCCAATTGGTTTTATGTTTATTAACCGTGCGCTGTAACATGGTCTTGAGGACTTTGTTAACTGCCTCGACCTGTCCGTTAGACTGAGGGTAATATGGTGAGGAAAAATCATGAGAGAATCCTAACCAAGATGAGAGTTCGACGAAGATCTCATTCTCGAAGTGCTTCCCATGGTTGGAAATGAGTTGGAGGGGTACTCCAAAGCGGGATATGACGTGGTTAAAGAAAAAACGTGTTGCAGTGTCAGCGGTGTTGTTGAAAGTGGGCATAGCTTCGGCCCATTTGGTGAAGTAATCAACGACGAAAACGATGTATTTGTGACCATTACTGGAGGGGGGATTACAAGTCATGAAGTTGATGCCCCATTTACAAAAAGGGCCAGCAGAAATGATGGGGTGAAGAAGAGCGAGGGGAGCTCGAGATTTGTTGGCGTAGAGCTGACATTGCTCACATCATTTCACGGCATGAATGCAATCATGAAACAAGGTAGGCCAAAAGTAATCGGCTCGAATAATATTTTGAGCAGTGGATATACCCAAAAGATGGCCCCCACATGCACCGCTATGGCAGTCGTTTAAGACTCTATCGGCCTCATCAATAGTCAGGCATCGACGAAGAACAGTGTCAACACCCCGCCGGTATAGGATGTCTCCGATGAGGAGGTAGCGGGGCGCCTGATGACGAATACAACGACGATCATCTAGTGAAAGGTGGTTACCAAACTTTTGAGTTCGGAGGTAGACGTACCAAGGATCATCCAAATTGATGTAAAAGAGATGTTCGTCGGGAAAGTTGGTGTTGACGGGGGTACTGGTGGTGTCAGAGGGGAGGGTCGTGACAAGCTCGGTGAGAACGAGGGCCTTCTTACTTTTAGGTGTTGAGAACTCGAGGTCGTACTCCTGAAGGATAACGATCCATAGAGAAAATTTGTCGTTAACTTGCCGACGGCTGAGTAAGTACTGCATAGGGTTGGAATCTGCGATGACCTTTGTGGTGCGAAGCAGAATCTAATGGCGCAGTTTTTGGACTGTGAGGACAACTGCAAGAGAAAGTTTCTCTTCGTGTTTATACTTCAGGGGTGGCCCTGAGAGGTTTTTACTAAAGTAATAAATGACATGTTCACGATTTTCATCACCGAGCTGGACGAGGACGCCGACTACTGATACAGCTGATGTTGATACGTAGAGGATATAGTCGCGATTGTAGTCAGGTGCACTGATTAAAGGTGCATTTGAAAGTGATTCTTTAATATCGTCAAATGATTGTTGGGCGTTTTCATCCTAGCGAAAAGGGATGTCATGACATAGTAAGCGAAGGAAACTGTGTGCGTGTATGACGTAATCTAGGAAAAAGCATCTAAGAAAGTTAGCTTTGCCCTGAAGACTTTGAAGTTGCTGTAAATTCCAGGGAGGTGGAATTTCGGTGATAGCTTGGACTTTGAGGGGGTCCACAGTAATACCTCTTTGGGAAACAATAAAACTGAGGAGGCACCCTGCGGTGACACAGAACACACACTTGAGAGGATTCAAGCGAATGTTGTACTGATGACACCATTGAAAGATGATTCGTAAATCATCGAGATGTTGGGTGCGTTTCTTGGATCGAGTTGTGAGGTCGTCCAAGTAGGCGAGGATGATATTTTCCAGATCATGAAAGATGTATGTCATAACCCATTGGAAAGTTGCGCCGGCATTCTTTAAGATGAAAGGCATGACACGATATGAAAAAGTACCCCAAGGGGTAGTAAAGGTAGTTTTATACTGATCGGTGGAGTGAATTTGAATTTGATTATAACCAGAGAATCTGTCCATAAAGGAGAGAGCCTCTTGGCCTGTGCAGTCATCAATAATTTGATCGATGAAAGGCGTTGGAAAGTTGTCTTTGGGACATGCGTTATTGAGATCGCGAAAGTCTGTGCAAACACGGATAGTGCCTTATTTTTTGTTAACGGGTACAGGCTTGGAAACCCATGAGGTATAGGCGATGGGGTAAATGAACCCGGCGATGCGTAACTTGTCAATTTTGGCTTTGATAGCTGCGGATTTGGATGGGTGTAGCGGTCGTTGTTTTTGGCGAACTGGTGTAATGTCAGGCCAGGTGTCAATGCGATGTTCAACAATAGAGGGATCGAGGCCAGGCATTTCCATGTATGACCAAGCGAAAATATCCCTATATTCCTGGAAGAGGGCTTTATATGCGGAGATTTCTTGAGGAGTGCAAGCATCTCCAATGGTGATTTCCTCGACGATGCCATTTTTGATGGAAATGTTGATTTTAATGGTGGGGGAAATGTTGGCCATGTTTCCTTCTTCAAAAGCATCAGGGGTAGGAATGGGATTTTTGAACCAGTCGATAGGCCCTGATGGGATAAAATCCTTGGTTTTGACGGCGTAAATGGGGTTTTGGTTAGGAGGTATGGAGGCTTCCTGTGGAGAGAAGAGTGCGCGATGGTGTAGTGCATCCCAGGGAGAGTCTGGGTGGTTTAACTCTTCGAGTATTTCTTCGTCACATTGGAAGGGACGGGAATACAAGGGGTCATGAGGAGTGATCTCAATGATAGTGGTTGTGTGGTTGCCCCCTAGTGAAGAAGCAAAGGGAACATTGTTAGGAGATGGTGAGGGTTCACTCGAGATAAACCATATATTGAAGTACTGAGGGGTACCCATGGTGGTTGGGTGTAAAATGTCTGTAGGGGAATGAGTGGGAGAATTGAGGGGGTTGGGGGGTGAATCCTCAGATACGTCATCTAAGAACCATGCAGGTGTTGGGAGTGCCTCGGGTTTGGGATAAATGACATGAAGATCCTCTAGTGATGAGGTAATGTCAATTATCACCTCTTTGGGTCAGTGAAGCAGGGTCAATTGACGTTTCATGTATTCAAGGATCATAGGAAACTGGTATGTAAAATGAGTTAATGAATCGTAGGGAGAGAAAGGGCATCTCATACGTTCCTTGACTGAAGTGGTGACATAACGGATGTCAGTGATATTTGTTGAGGAGGACGTAGCAGGACTGGGGTTGCTTTGGAAGTTCTGGCACACTGCGGCTAATGTCTGTTGAAAGCGTGGAAGCACTGGGCAATGATGGGTATAATGGCCATAATCTGAACATATAGCACAAGCGTATTTGGTCCTCAACCCTTTACTACTGGAAGGGGGGGTGGTAGTGGCGGGACTAGCAGTAGTGGCGGGTGTTGGGGGAGTTTGATTGAGTGGGATCAAATTCCGTAATTCTGGTAGTGATGGACAGTTGTTGGTTTGGTGGCCCTCTTTCTCACATAGTGCGCAAGGCGGTGGGATGTGTGGAGGAAGTGGAGCTGTGGGCTCCTTCTTCTTTCTCCTGCCCCCAGCTGTGGTAGGAGGGTTAGTGAGTGGGGGTGGAGTACGAATGGGAATCGTCATGGGGATTCCTTCTTTTTTGGGGGGAAGGGATGGTCGAGGGACCATCTCTGGTGGGTGTAAGTACCAAACTGGGATTGCTAACACCATATTAGGTAGTGTGAGCATTGCAGCTACCTGAAAATCTTCGATACCCGGTGGAGGGTAAAAGAAGGGTATTTGAGTGATGGCTTGGGGAACGGTCTCCCAAAATGGAATATGTCCTGTGGGAGAGGGAGAATCGTGGACTGGTGGGGTCGAGGAGTGTGCAGGAGGTTCTTGAGGAGGGGTTTATGCGACGGGTGGGACGTCAGAGATGATAGGAGCCTCTGTAGGAGGAAGGGTATCCTCTGTGTGAGCTTCGTTGGATGATATGATGCATACTTGATTAGCATAATGAAGGAGTGGTGGTGCTCCATGGTACGTCCCTAACAAGGATGGATCTTTAAAAATCCCAGGACCCATCTCGACGAGTGGATATGCGTCATGGCTTGTGTGTATTAGAGGAAGAATGTTATCGATGTTGGCAGATGGGTTAGGCTCATAATGTGAGACTTGGTCAATAGTAACGATATTCCCATCGTGAGGGAACATCATTGTCTGAAAGACGGAAGATGCCACTGCCTTCATAGCGTACATGTAGCTACGATCGAACAAGATATTATAATCAAGAGGGGCGTCGATAACTTCGATATCTATGAGAATAGTCTTGCCCCCGAGTTCGATGGGGACATTTTGGAAGATCCCTTCAGGAGAGGATGGTCGTCTGTCATAATCTCGTAATGTGATGGAAGAGGGTATGAGTTTCGGGGAACCAAGTTTCTGCCATACCATTTTGGACATAATGCATGTAGATGCACCTTCATCGATGATACACCGATGAACTGTGATGTTTCGTATTTTCACTGGTATTTGAAAAGCGATCAAGGCAGGAAGATGAGGTTCTCCGCTGTCAAGATCAAAGGTGATGAGTCGGGTATCTGCAGGGTCAACTGTCCCCAAGGCGGAAAGTAATGATTTCCATTGAGTAGGACAAGTCTAGAGGACCTCCAATACTGACATGGAAGTTGGGGATTGTGCTAAGTCATCTACCAAACTATAGTTATGAGCTGCCCTAGCCTGTGGGTTGTGGACATTCCTGCACAATGGGATGCGAGGGATGCGAAGCGGTGGTTCGGCGGAAGGGTGAGGGATCACCAACGGGGGTCCCGTCGGTGTAGGGTTTGTCTCGGGAGGGAGGGGAGGAGACTCAGCTGGTGCATGATACTAATGGTTACGTGTTTGCAGAAGGATTTCTTCCTCACTTGTGAGGAGAATTGTATGATCTGCTAGATTGTTGGGGTTGAGGTATTGTCCCACCTGAGGTGAGGGGTGCTGTGTGTCTTGTTGGGTGTTTATCACACCTTGATGTGGAATAGGATTTTGCAGCACGGAGGGAGGGGGTTTTTGCACGTATTGTTGTGGTGCCTGCTGAGGGGCAGGCGGTGCGGGAGAATGGAGAAGACTACCAGAGTCTTTCAACTATTTGAAATCAGCGATCTGGGGGCAATGATGAGTGTAATGGCCGAACTCACCACAAAGGGCACAAGGGAAGATGGTTTTAACATTGTTGTTATTTCTCTCTTGGCGTTTATTATTATTGCCCCCTTGGGGGTTTTGGTTCCCTTGGTTCTGGTTTCCCCCAGTGGGTTGGTGTTGTGGGGGTTGATTCCCGCCTTGACTTGGGTTATTGTTATTCGTGTTTCATCCTTTATTCTTGGCATTGTTCGATGGATGGGTTGGATTGGCTGTATTCACCTGTTCAAAACTTTGGTATTGTTGAACAACAGAGGGTTGAACAAAATTCACCCCCGCATGAGGATGTGGGGGAGCCATGGGTTGTGGAGGACCAGGAAATGGGAAGTATGGATTCTGTGGTGGTACCGATCCATAAGGTACATAGAAAGGCATAGTGATTTCACTAGCACTATAATATGAGGTTGAGGGAGTACCACTATTTGTTGGAGTAGGTGGATGTATGGGAGGTGTCGGCGGTGGTCCACTGATGGGTGGAGCTATAGCAACAGGGTATGGTTGTTGATAAGGGGGTGGGTGGTAATAAGAAGTGGCCCCGTATGATGGTGGGTATTGAGGTGTTCCATACATCGGTGGTGGTTGGGGTTGTGGACCGTGGTGAGTGGTGGCACCAATCAGTACGTCTGCTGAGTGAGACATCCCAGGTTTGTCTTGGCCAAATGGCACAGGTTTTGGAAGATCAGGAAGTACAGTGTATAAGTACCCTGACTGTGCATAGATGAGGTCATACTGTTGGGCCTTACTAATGGCTTCCTCTTCAGATTAAGGGAAGGTGGAAGCTACATCCTTACCGAGGAGAGAGACAAGTGATCTAAGAAACCAATTGAGACATTGTTGCTTGGTGGTTTCTACTTTGCACAAACTACGTCACCTACACCACTCATGAATGTGGTCAGTGATGTGTGTGGCTGAGTTTTTTTTAAAATTAGAAAGTAGTTCTAGACCATTGTCATGGCAGATGGGTAATTGGAAGAAGGTCAAGAATGCCTTGGCCAATGACTCAAAAGTTGTGTGGGACCCTAATTTTTCTTCAACATACCATTTAGCCGATGGGCCAGTGAGTGTGTGTTGAAATAATCGTAGTCTGATGGAATCATCCATAATGCTATTGGAGGAGCACCATAGGTGAAAGGTCATGACATGGTTGGCAGGGTCATCGCCTGCCTTTCCTTCAAAATTTGGTATGTCTGAAGGTAGTTTGGTGGGCATTGCAGGCCATGTGGGCTCATACAATATAGGATCATTGGTAAGTTTGCTGAGATCTGGTATGTTGAGAGAGGCCAAATATGGCATCTGCAGTGGGGGGGGGGAGGATTAGCTCCAACCATAGTGTGTTGTGAACCCAACCCTTGAGGGGGGCTAGGTGGGTTGGTGCTTCCTCCTTGAGAGGAAGTGGGTCCCCCGCTTCCGTGTAAAGGAGAACGAGTGAACGAATGACCTTGGGAAGAGGACCCAAGTAATGTAGAACCAAGAAAAGATGATCCTAAAATAGTAGCACTCACAGGAGTGTGTGAAGGAGGTGCTGATGAGCGAGCACGACCAGACACTGCCCCTAAGATAGGAGGGAGGTGTAGCAAGCATCATGAACGACGGGGGTTCTGTGGTTCCCCTATGATGTCAGACTAGTTGTGTGAATGTGTGCAAAGAGTGGTGAGAGTAATATAGAAACAAGAGCCTTTGCGTTGAATGTTTACACAATATATATATCACAATCAAATGGTAATCAGATGTGCATCATACATAAAATGTTTTTGACAAAGAAGAAGAAATATGGGTAAGTGGGTTTTGTCCATGTAGGGAATCGAAAGAAAACAAATGCTCGTGTCCTAGAAGACGTAACGTCCTTCCTCTCAAATAGCACTGGACCTTCCAATAGTACTCAATAGTGGGGTTTGAATTCACTGGAAGAGAAACTAGTGAAGGATGAAATAATTGGTTATAATGAGGGGTAAAGGGGGCATATCTCGAAAGAGCTGGCGATATTTCCCAATAGCCACACAAAATCCAATCAAGGTGCAATTGCAGCCCACAATTGCCACCTGGGTAGATGTCCTAAAGTTGGTCACTAGGTATCTCAGTCAAAGTGCGGCATTTAGATTTTCGGCCTAAGAAATGGGTCACGGGCTGGATCCCGTCCAAGAGGTGGGTGCCTCAATGGGGGACGCACAGAACAACTGGACCTCGGCCTTCAACCCTTCACAGGTATCTCCCTGCCTTATGGTATTGGAACACTTGACTTGGAGGATTTTCAGTTCCCTATTTGACAACCTCTATGTTTTGACAATGTGAGAACCAGATAATGGGGAGTTATTTGGATGCCTATCCCTGAAATCCTACCTAGACT
>ML776780.1:324594-411623 GCA_009831015.1 Picea engelmannii | reverse complement strand
AAGAAAAGAAGGGAAATTGATTTTATCCTCCTAAGTGCCTATGTGTTTTTTGACTAACCCCTTTATATGATGAGGGGACTAAGTGTGGTGCAGCTTTAAAACATGCTTGACATCATTTTTAAGAAGGAAAATGGCCTTCCCCAAATCTCAACAACTTTACAATATGAAATTTTGCACAGATGCACGGGTCCCAGTGAAGACAGAGGCACGCAGAGCGCATGCGCGCTAACAGAGACAAGTCAGCAGGCGCACGTGTGCAAAACAAAATGGTGAATCGGGTGCATGGGGGCACGATACACGTCTATGGGCCTAAAAACCCACGCATAAATGGCACACGACTTAGAATAAAAAATCCGAATGGATTTCTCTCAATTCAACTTGGAATTGACTGGTTGGCAGGTCGGCTTAGGCCAGTTAGTGCACCTGCAAGTTAAACAAACTAAAATAAGAGAAAGAAAAACCCAAATGAGGTAGGAAATTGATACCTTTCCCCAGTGGAGTCGCCAATCTGTTGCGCCTCTTTCGTCACCTTGGTGAGAAAAACAGAGGTGCTTGCAAGCTCAGTTGGGTCTGCTGAGTAGGAAAACTGTAAAGAAAAGAGTTAGGGAAACAAAATAAAAACTACAATTAATAATTAAACTAAGAGATGCAATAAAAACTAAATTCATGAGCACAGGGACATAGAAACAAAAAGAACCAAAAGACCCATGTCACAAATGTTTGAGGCTGATCTATTAGTGAAAACAAAGCACCAAGAAGAAAGGGGACTATGAGTCCCTTCTTCCTCCAAGGGAAGGCTCTTGGACCCTCACTAGCTAGCTCTTCTTACAACAAGGAAAAATGAAAATGGTGATGAAAGAACTCTTTACAAATCCACTCAATGTGTGAGGTGGATTGTCCAATGCTATGGTGCCAATATGCTCTTGACAAGGATGGAGTCCTCAGGGAAATAGAGGCAGCATAACATTACTTTGAATTCCTTGAGAAAATGAGGTGCATTCATGGATTTTTATAGCATTGCTTTGGGTTATTGTTTAACTTCTTTGTAGTGTGAAAAGAGGCCATTTAGGGCATTCTTAGGTCTTTGACCAGCCCACCAGTCGGATCCAGTCCAGATTTGAGGGTCAAATCGACTTGGGAGCTGAACCATAAGTGGGTGGGAGGCCGACCATTCTCATAAATGCGTCGTTTAGCAGGTGTGCGGATTTTTGCGCTAATAGTCATGCATCGTGCGCCTGCGCGCGAATTCTGCGTTTCTATTCCGCGCATGCATGCGCGCGCCCAATGTTTGCATAACGCTCTTCAATTTTTGACTACTTTGTTTAGTTTTTGACCTTTTTTGAATGCTGTGGTATTAATTCAGGTCCATGAATGACTTCATTACTTTTTGACGATGTTGAGTTCTTGTAACCATGTGCAGACGAAATTTCAGTGATAACACCTACAACACTAAGAGATCTTTCATCACCAACAAATATTTTCTTGGTGTTACATTCATTAAGAGCGGAAAAAAATGGCTTTATCCTTAGCCATATGATAATTGCTCTATAATCAATAATCCACTTATTATAAGAAGTATTATATGTTGCATTGAAATAAAAACTAGAATTAAAAAGTTAATGTGCATGAGAAGAATATTTGGAAGAAGAATAATCAAAATTGATGTTGTGCTTCTTCATTGTTGTGAAAATTTCAACTCTAGATGACCATGTCACTCGTAAAAATTGCAATTGTCTACCAACCTTCTTAATTTTTAATTTTGGTCCTTTGTAACCATTGGGAGTAGAATCTAGCTGAGAGGGTTGGGGACCTATTACCACACAATCTATCACCATGTGCAAATCCTTCACAAGGCACTAATACTAGTGGAACATGGAAGATGTTACCATTGTCACCTAGGAAACAAATTCCCTCTTTTTAGTGAAGGAATAACATCCAACATAATGGAGGATTCCCTAGTAGCCTCCAAGAATCCCTAGGAAAGACACTATAAATTCTAGGGCCCTTGGGGTGACTACTCAAACTACCACCAATGAAATAGGATAGACAAAATATTATTGAGGTGGTGAGACAAGACAATTTCCATATTTGGAGTGATAAGGATCAAGGTCAATTTAGGAGGTTTTCCAAGTCAATTATAGTCTCAAGAGGATCCCTAAACACCTAAAATGAAGAAATGGTCTATGGCTATTGTAAAACTACGAAAAAATATATGAAACTATAGCAGTAAAGTAAGTTATTACAGCAACAAATAAATATCCCTTTGAAATGAAATAATTCAATAAATAAATAGGGATAAACAATGAGCTAAATTAGGATTTCAATTACCAACAAATCATAAAATTAAAGAGTAATAAACAACCCTAAAACCCTAGACATTTTCCTTAGAAATATGTCATAACACTTCGGAAATATAATTTAGGGTTTTAACAATGTAATTCAGGTCAACAACATGACAAATGCCAAAAAGTATTGGCATTGTATGGTTGGAAATGAAATATTGTTGTAATAGTAGCAATGATCATCTAAGTAGTAGTAGAGAATCATCTAAACCCTAGCAATGATCTTCCAAGTAGTAGTATAGAATCCACAAGCATATCTCCTCCAAAATATCGCTCTAATTAACTATACATAGAATTCTTCATAAGATAAAAAGTATAACTAGACAAGTAGTGATATATATCCACAAGTAGCAATGATTTACAAGTGAGAAGTGCTTCTCTTATTTATATGAAATATCTAGTACAAAAGTGAAATTTTTCCATGAAAGGGTGTGATGTTTCATCTCCAAGAGGTGTCTCATGCCTCCAAGGGGTGTGATGTCTCATCAAAATATTCCATATCATCATTAAAGAGCTCAAACATCTTATCAAGGTTCCTCATCATCATGAAGGTGAAACATCCATGTTATCCCCCATTTCTAGGTATATCTAAGGAGATGATGTCCTGAGGCCCTCAGGTTGCAGACATGGATTGTTGAGAGATGGATTGACTTGTGGTTTCCACTTACACAAATGGATACCCACTTCACCACCATACTTCTCTAATTCATCATGATGGAATCCACCACATCAACTTGCTTCTGGAAGACAATGGGTCTTTCTCCATGAGGTACAAGTCAGGTATTATGGTAAGTGTCACTTTAATACTTCAGGCATTTGAATATGTTGCATTAAAATATGCTCTTTATTATAAAATGTATGCTTGGAAATTATTCTCTTTTCCGTGTTTCACCTTGGTGGTTGACATTGCACCCTATAAAGTGGTCACCCTTGGGGAAAGGTTTTCTACTGGGAGGTCTCCTTAATGAGTCATTGCACCATTCCTGATCATACTTGTCACTTTCCATACTTCATCATTTTTGTCTCCCCATGTTTTGGGATTTTTGGGTGTACTCACCCAAGAAAGTATTGTACCTAATTTAATGGGAAGAAGGGGTTGAAGGCCCAAAGTCTTGTAGCTAGAAAAAGATAAAATACATTCATAAACCTTTTAGATGATCGCCCAGGGATCCCGAGGACAATGAAATGTCTCTCATAAGAAACTAATGGGACCCATGAAAAATAATAATTTAAAAATTCCAACCAAGGTAGAGTATGTGTGGGAAATGTTTTTCATGCTTAGGTAGAAGTCCCACACATTGTCTTCAACTTGGGGAAGCAAAGTGTGACCAGGGTAGAGTCAAGCCGGGAAATTATTTTCATGCTTAGGTAGAACTCCCACTTTGGCTTCAACTTGGAATAATTTACTTGTTGATATAAATTCTTTTTTACTGTTGCAATATAGGACAACATGCTTCACTTGCTAGTCATTTTGATTATTTTTCTTGTATATCTATATTTTGTCTTGTCTCGGGAAAGTATAATATTGTTTTGTAGGTACACTCCAATTTGGAAACCTACCCTTACCAACAATACTCTTACCCAATCCATTTTCCACTTCTTACTTCGACCTATAGGGGTTTCGCCTTCCATTATATCACTTTTCATCTCAATCCCCATTGGTTCACCGAGATTCACCCCTTGTGGTGATTTTCATCATCACTAAAGAAATGGGAGTGTCTATCTAAGGTGACAATGGGTATATACTCTTAGAGTTGTCCCACTTTTGTATATTGGGTCAGGATTTACCCAAACTACAATATGTGTGATAACATTTTGGCATCGTTGTTGGGGAGGATTTTGAATCCTCTTTCATTCCCTAATGACATTTTGGTAAGTTATTCCCAAAGCGTCTCCCTTAGATTTCCTAACGACTCCATTTGAGGGAAGTTCCCTTTTTCACTTTTTGATGAAATTCATATAAGTTCATCTGGTGACTCCATTGAGGAGAGTACCCTCTTTTCTTCAATGACCCTTGAGCTCACCTATTTTTTCCATTAATGTGTCTTTCATTGTAATGGAACCATGGTTCCATGAGATTTACATGAGATATTCCATTTTATTGATATTACAAATGTCCCTGGGTATCCAAACCATATTCCTCGGGACTGAAGAGATAATTTTACTCAATACGATGGAAACCTTACCTCGATGGTTTTTCATGTGCTACAATTTTTCAAATATGTATCTCATTTGAAAATACTTTATGAATATGTGATAAACAAGTTGCTTATGAGTTCTTTGCATCCAAAACAATTATTCTTTCTCAATAATAGTTCTTGTCCCAAGAGAATCACTTTGTTTACATGACTCATCAATATTTTCTTTGAAAAATGGTCCATAAAAACTAAGAAGGATGAACGCTTCATTAGTTGTCTCACCAAGGGATTGGAAAAATAAATATCTAGTTTTCTACTTGGAGAAAAATCCCATGAAGAAGGGGAAGACTCCAAGGAAGTACAGGACCTTGGTAATGATGAGATTTACCCTTTTGATCCTTTGAATATAAATCATATAAGGTGCTCCTCATTGATAATTAAACCCCTTATGATGAAGAAGCATAGGAGCAACATGTCCATGAAAATGGCTGCCAAAAGGAAAAACAAGACTTATGAAGAAGTGTACCATGCTGAGAACCCATATGATACATCAATATCCATTCTCCTGCTTGATGAAAATAATGTTTTTCAACACCATTTTCCCCCGGCACATAAAGATGAAGAAGTGATTAGTCCAACAGATGCACATGATTCCGTGGGGGACCTCTGATACATGGTTTATCAACAACTTGATGATTTCATATAGGTTGGGAGACGTAGGTGGGATGTGAGTTGCTTCATTTTTTACAAATATCACATTTATGACATTGAGAGTGGTTCTTATGTGAAAGGATTTGAATTATCATCTTTATAAAGCTAGTCTTCATGTGCATATGATTCATATTATTGGTAGTTTGGTGATGATATGGTCACATATTTATTTCATCTATTTGAGGATGTCTTGTGACCATATACTCACGATGACTCCCAGTCACCTCTTGGGATTTATTGTTCATATCCTTTTAAGGATCCAGGATTGTCCCGTGAATATCTCCAACCACCTTCATACTCATATTTTGATGGGAACCATGTCATGGCCAGCCCAAAGATGTCAGAAAATCGCATTACATAATGGAAATATTTTCATTTTTAGTTTTCTTGTAGGGATTGCAAAAGAAGAGGCAATTATTTTCTGTCTCTAGACATGAGGTTGTCCCTTACCTCTTATATTCCTCTTTGGGAAACCATGAAATTTTCTTTCGATCTCTCATTTCCTCTCAGTCCTTAGGAAGCGATGATGTTTTAAGTAAAGATGAAGATGAGTCTTCATCTATACATGGTATCCCTCTTCAGAGATGGACTAATTGGGCTTCTGGCTATTCTTTCTAGAAAACTTTTGTGAGGTCCTTTCTAACATAACCTAGAATTTCATAAATTTAAATATAACATTTATATTATAATTTCTTTTTTTTACGGTTCTATATTCAAAAAAATAACAGTTTACAGTTTATGGTTCAAAAAAATTCAAAATGGGTAGCATGATATAAATCATATATTGAATAATATACACAGCATAAATAACATATTGAATCATCATATGATAATGAACATGCCATGATAACAAACAAAAATACCTGTCAAGTGATTTCTTCCCCCAACTCTGTTTGTCCAAGCTGAAGCAGAAACTGTGCTCAAGCTTCTCTACCAAACTCTACCCAAAACTGAATATTTCCTCCCAGCCAGCTAGGAATAGAGCCTATCCAGCTCCCTAGCTCCAGGATTCCGTAAGGATTCCTGGCCCTCGAGCCCAAAAATCCCAGCAACAGATGCTCCCTTGTAACAGTCCACCAAATTCCTCAAGACAAAAACCAGAAACACAGTTTTCCAATCTCTCCCCTCGAAAATTCTCCAATACAGTCTCCTAATATCAAAATAATTCTCCCTGCCCCAAAATTCAAAAAGTTCCCCTCTTGAATGTTTTTTCCCCCTCATATCCCCCTGCCCATTCACCGCCTCTCCCCTTTCATTAAGACTCACCCCCCCCTTATCTCTCCATTCAATGCCAACCACCTTATCCCTCCATTCAATGTCAACCACCTTATCCCCTTCTCCTTAATGGTTCTGTCCTTCAATACGTTAAGTTTTCTTTTAATAGATTAAAATTTATTAAACTTTAATTCATTACCCAAATATTTAATGAGTTAATTAATTATTTAATATGCAATAAACAATAAATAAATAATTTATTAATTAATTATTATTATTATTAATAAATAATAATTAATTAATTAATATACATTAGGACAATTAATTATTTAATTAATTAAACTTAATAAACCTTAAACAATTATTTAACTTTTACAATTAGTTATTTAACTAGGGTTGTTACATACACCCACCCTTCAAGAAATTTTGTCCTGAAGTTTAAAGTATTTTATAATACAAGGGAAAAGATACATGGTTCACACATTCATAACAAATAACTGACATTATTAGTAAGTAAGCCAATAAAACTCATACATACTAGTGTACATGTGCAAGAAATGCATGTGCAGCTAGTACATACAAGTCTTGTGCATGCACTAATAACAATAACTTTCATCTCTATAGTAATTTTTGTATGCATCCAATCCATTCAACAAGACTATTCATTTTAAAAAAGACAATAACCCAATCAAGTGTTTGTGAATTCCATTAATTAAAATACTCTAGCTCAACAATTTTATTTAGACAATTGTAGTTTAGTTAATTAATTATGAATATACATATATACACATTTTCTTTTCAAAAGGAAAAACAATAAATTCCACCATAAGACAAATCTCCATACACTCTCAACTATTTCTACTCATCCTTCCTCCCTAACTTACTTCCATCTCCATTCCTATCCTTCCTCTGCTGGACTATCTTGGAGCATCAACTATATTGACCTAACTCCAAATAGAACCCGTAAGAGGAAGTGTCACTATCATGACCAAGCTTCCCCAACAGGAAACTGGCAGTCATCATCACACGTCTAGGGGAGCGTGAGCTAACACCATCCTCCCATGACTCCAAGTTTCAGAGGATACACGGTGGGAAATGCCTCCACCCCTCCTAACAAGACTAGGTTCCACACCCTATAATGGAACATATAGTGGCACCGTGTTGCTGGGAGTTTTGTCATCGTTTATTCAGTTTTGGGTAGTCTCACCACCTGAAATCCTACACTGGTCCACATATCATAGAAATGAATCCAAACCAATATAATTTCACATACAAATATTCATACCATATTGTTTCTCGGTCAGTGGTCACGACATCCACTTTCATTATCATTATCCCTTGGCTATTTCATAGTCCAATGACCTACAGATTAGTTTGTAACACAAACTCATGTGCATCTATGCATTATTATCATGTAATTGCATACAACTATAATCTCAATTTGGTATCCTCGTACCAAAAAATTTAACATCAAAGTTTTCAAGTTAGAAATAGATCTCATAATATCCCATAATTCAATTAACGTTACCCATTCATAGAATTATCATTTACATAATAGATTGCATCATATCCAACATCATTCAAATAGCATTTAAATATTCATAGGATTCTCATTCAAACAATATATCGCATCATATCCATCATCATCAATAACATTTAAACATTCATAGAATTTACATTCACATAGTAGATCGCATCATATCCATCATCATCAATAACATTTAAACATTCATAAAATTTACATTCTCACAATATATTGCATCATATCCATCATTATTCAAATACATTTAAACATTCATAAAGGTTCATACGTCTTAAAAGTTCAAGTGTATTATTTAATATTTCACTGTGAATAGAAAATAAAGGTGTTTAGGCCTCAGGTAATCCTAGCTGTCTAAGTCAAAAGGTGGTGTTACATACACCCAACCTTTGAGAAACATGTTCTCGAGGTGGTCAAAAAAGTGAGGGATAATCTCATCGTAGTGTCTCGACATCCTCCCAAGTAGCAGATCCTGGACTATATTTTTCCCAATGGACCTTAACTTGGTCTACCAGACGGTTCCTGATCTATCAGACTCTACAGTCCAATATGCGTAATGGTTCTACCGTGAGGGTTCTCGCGTCTGATACCTGCAATTCCTTCCAATTTAGTTTATGTGATTCATCAGCAACATAATGACGTAGACCAGTTACATGAAAAACATTGAGTTTTATGCAAGTGGGGTGGCAGTACGAGACGATAGGCAAGGGGTCCAATTTTCTCTTGGATTCTGAACGGTCCTATAAATCGAGGTGAAAAATTTGTCCCCTTCCCAAACCTAATAGTACTCTTATTAGGCCTGATACGAATGAAAACCTGATCTCCCACTTTATAACTTCGATCAGTCCTGTGTGCATCCACATAACTTTTCTGTCTATCCTATGCTTCCTTTAGTCTCTGCCTAATCTAAATCACCTATTCCTCCATCTCTTGAATCAATTCTGGCCCAAATGTTACTTGGTCTTATAATCTATCCCAACTCAACGACGTTCTACATAGCCTTCCATACAGAGCTTCATAGGGTGGAATTTCGATGGAGCTATGAAAACTGTTATTGTAGGTGAACTCTACCAAAGGTAGGTACTTCTCCCAATGGGTTTGATTATCCATGACATACATCCTAAGCATGTATTACATGACTTGATTTACTCTCTCAATTTCCCCATCTATTTTAGGATGATAAGTTGTGATTAAGTTCAACTGAGTCCCCAACGCTGACTGCAAACTTGTCCAAAACCTAGAAGTGAATCTGGAGTCCCTATCTGAAATGATCTTCTTAGGTATCCCATGCAAATGGATGACATCACTTAAAAACATGTGTGCCACATCAATGACATCATAAGTGTCTCTAACCAGAATAAAATGAGCAATCTTGGTTAACTTATCAACTATCACAAGAATGGCATTATGTCTATGAGATGTGAGCGGCAACCCCACTACAAAATCCATAGAGATGACTTCCCACTTGGACATAGGGACATCATGTGGTTGTAGGAGACCTGCTGGGTGATGGTGGTTGGATTTAACTTGTTGACACTCTAAGAACTTGGCGACGAAATGGACTACATCGTGGTTCATGCCTATCCAGAAGAAAAGATTCCTCATATCTGTGTACATCTTCTTCACACCCGGATGTGCACAATAAAGTGCTCTATGGGCTTCCTCCAGTATGATGCTTCGAATATTCCCACCTTCAGGGATGTACATCCTTCCTTGATATCTTAACAGTCTATCTACTTCCAGACTATATCCTTCATACTTTGGATCTAATTGCCTCCCACTCTGGAGGTTTGAAGTAACCTTTAAATACCAACTGTCTCCATGGAGTTGCGTCAACACACGTTCCCTCAGATTGACTTTTAAGGGTACCAAGGAGAAGACAAATGGCCTCCTACTCAAGGCATCCATGACCACATTCTCTTTTCCCTTGATATATGAAATACCAAAATCGTACTCACTCATGAACTCACTCCATCGCCTTTGCCTGGCATTCAAATCCCTTTGAGTGAAGAGATTTTTTAAACTTTGATGGTCCGTTTTGAGGTCAAAGTTTCTCCCTACTAGATAGTGCCTCCAAAGTTTCAGATCTAGCATTACAGCTGCCAACTCTAAATCATGAGTAGCGTAAAGCTCTTCTTGTTTCTTCAACTTCCTTGATGCATAAGCTATCACTCCTCCATCCTGCATTAGCATGGCCCCCAACCCTTGCTTCGAGGAATCCATGCAGACTGTGAATTCCTTTTCCATATCCGACACTTGTAGAATTGGCGCACTAGTTAGTAACCTTTTAAGCTCGAAGAATGTACTATCACATTATTCTTTCCATTCATACCTGACCCCCTTGCGCTGCAAAGTGGTGATGGGTTTCGTTATTTTAGAGAACCCTTCCACAAATCTCCGATAATAACTTGCTAGATCCATGAAGCTTCTTACCTCATGAGTAGTTTTGGCACTGGCCATTCCATAATGGCCTTTACCTTTTCTGGGTCCACAGATATTCCTTCACCGAAAATGATATGTCCTAAATACTGAATTTATTTCTGGAAGAAGGAACACTTTGACAACTTCCCATACAATTTGTTATCTCTAAGGCAAGACAACACCACTCGCAAGTGTTCCTCATGTTCTCTTTCATTCTTGGAATAGATGAGGATATCATCTAGAAAGACTTGTACAAAGCGGTCTAGGTATTTCTGGAATACACCATTCATGACGCTGATGAATACTATTGGTGCATTGGTCAATCTGAAAGGTACTACAATGAAATCGTAATGCCCAAACCGAGTTCAAAAGGCAGTTTTAGGAATATCACCTTCCTTAATCCTTAACTGGTAATACACTGATCACAAATCAATCTTTGAGAATAGCGCTGCTCCTTTCATCTGATCAAAGAGATCATCTATCCATGGAATTGGGTACCTATTTTTCACTGTAGAATGATTCAAGTCTCTGTAATCTATACACAGTCGTAAGGAACCATCCTTCTTCTTTACAAAAATTACTGGTGCACCCCAAGGTGAGACACTGGGCCTTATTATCCCTAAGTCCAGTAGCTCTTTCAACTACATTTGCAACTCACAAATTTCTGGCGCTGTCATCCGATACAGAGTCTTGGAAATTGGTTCTGCACCAGGTTTTAGCTCAATAGTAAAATCAAGCTCCCTCTCAGGATGTAACCCTGGTAACTCATTCGGAAAAACATCCTTAAATTCTAACAATACCGGGTACTGATCCAAGGAGGGTCCTTTCCTTTCATTCACTGCTTCAACGACATAAAGTCGACACCCTTGCCTTATGCACCATTTAACCTTCATAGTTGAGATAAAGAATAGAGACACCTTTCTCCATACACCATGGATCTCTACTGGCCTTCCTTCGTTGTCAACACAAAGTACCCTTTTTGTGAAACAATCTACCATAGCTCGATGGGCTTCTAACCAATCCATTCCAATGATTAGGTCATACGCCCCGGAGAGCAGTGACGTAAACCTTCAACCTGGTAGTACACACTCCCAGGTCTATTAGGCAATTATCAACGCTAGGTCCTACCGCCTGTTTTTCCCGTGAAGCCATCTCAACTTGTTTAAATTCATCGTGCTCGTAGGATGCCAACCCACTCTTTTCTAATGTAGATGGTGAAATGAAACTATTTGTAGCACCATAATCAAATAAAATTTTAACATTGATACGATTTAGCATACCTAACGACTCCACCATTGTGAATTGGTGTTCTTCCTGGCGATTATTAACCGTTGCGTAAATCTGGTGGTTGCCACTTGCTCTTCCCATCAGGGCCTTTCCTTCTCTATGCACAAATCATGCTTGCAACTCTGGGCAGTCACGCTGGTAATGGGGTCCTCCACATCCCCAACATGTAACTCGAGATTGAACCTGCTCACTGCTCTGTGATGGTCTCTGAAATGCGTTCCTCCCCCTGGAACCCCTGCCCCTACTAGCCACTCCCTGAGATGGTCGTGGACCTGCCTGCGTCGTTGGTGATGAACGGGATGTTGCACTCGCTGCCATTGAAATACCTGTGGTGATTGTCCTTGGTGCGACTCTATTAACATATGGAGGTGGCCTAGAGCTCCCTCCCCTGGAGAAGGTCCTAGGGGCTTCCCCACAAATCCAAGATGATGTGGAAAGGTTGATCTCATACCTCCATTTAAGTTCATGTGTTCCTCCACATAACATGCATTTTCAACTAATTTCGCTACTGAAGACGGTTTCCACATCTGCACCATGGCCCTTATATTAGGGTTTAACCCATAGACAAAGGATTTTGCCTATCGTTGGTCATTATCCATGTATGAAACATATTTGACCAATTCCATTAACCTGTTCTCGTATTCTTCTACGGTCATGTTTCCCTGTACTAGAGCATGAAATGCTCCCACTTATTGTTCCTCAAAGTAAGCTGGTAGATATTTCCTTCAGAATCTCTTCTCAAAAATTTCCCAAGATACAGTGTCCGAGGTAAGGTGCAGTTTCCTCTCCAGGTTTCCCCACCAGTTCAGGGCACTGTCTCTCAACTAAAAAATCATTATCTTCGCCTTTGAAGTGGACGCATAGTCTCTTAAGGAAAAACACCTTGTCATGCCTTCCAACCATGCCTCTACATGTTCACAGGCACGACCCCCGACAAACTCTGGGAGTTTGATCTTCTGTAGTTCTCTAGTGATGTCTTTGGGTGGAGTTCCTCCCCCTGAATCCCTCGACGCTTCAGGATTACCTGTTCCAGGTGGTGGGGGATCCACTTCGATCCTTGTTGGCTGACGCCCCTTTAAAGTCTCATTTATGGCCTCCAAAGAGCGCAGAATGAGAGCTAATTCATGCGATGGTGGTGGTGGTGTTGGCGGTCCCTTCGACGATGCCCCTCTGCCTCGATTTCCTCGAGTCCTAACCATCTTGTATACTTGAATCTGCACCAACCAAATTTTTCAGGGTGAGTTCAAGGACATTTCACATTTGTGCAACTTAAACTAGAAAATAGGGTTAGGTGTAAGTCTTTTTTTTACTTGTTTGTAAACATATGTTACTCTCTTTAGGGGAAGTGGCTAGGTTAGGGTCGAAAGCCTCTAATCTTGATGTCTTTGCCTAATAAAACTACTGACTCCCTCGCCTAGTAGCTACGCTAACATTGCACCATACTCGCCAATTTGTCTAACTTACCTCCCTAGTGCACATGAAGCCCCCCCCCCTTCCTGCTTATCTCGGCCTAAGTCCTTAACTTTTCACTAAAGACAATTTAATTAGTCACTTTAACTAGTTTTAAATTTAAGCATGAATCATAAATTTAAATATAATTAAACATAAATTTAATTATAAATAAATTTTAAAACATAGTTAATTAATAATGTTCTTAAAACATGATTAATATTATTATGTTTTAACATTTTTGACTAATAATACATTATTATTATTATTATGTTTTAACATTATTATGTTTTAACACATAATAATTTAAATATAATTTAAGGGCAACATACATTTAAATTGTATTCTAATTATTAAATTTTATTCAAACTATAAATTAAATTATATTTAAATTTAAACTATAAATTAAACTATAAATAATTTAAATTATATTCTAATTATTAAATTTTATTCAAACTATTATTTTAAATTATAAAACATTAAAATTTTAACCCAAAAAAAAATATAAAATAATAGATGATAATAACAAAATATATATTAAAAAAATATAAAATAACAAAATAATAATAAAAAGAAAAATAAATAAATAAAAAGAAAAAAACATTTTTAATGTGGGCAGTGGGTCCTCGCATGAGGCCTACATGCCCTTCCCTCACCATGCTCATTCCCAAAGGTTCCCAACCCTACACGTCTCTCTATCCCAAACCCTAAACTATCTGCAACCCTAATGCTCCATCACTTGCGCCTATCTCACTATGCAAGTGTGCCCTGGGCTTCTCCCTCTCTGCAACTGCGACGGAGTTATGGTAATGGCCACAGGCTCCTCCCTTGTTGCTTGGAAAAGGCTTGCGAGCTGCACTATTCCCTCACGGGCTCCTCCTCCAAGTTCTTTGTCTTTTCAGAAATTTTCAGAAATTTTCCCATGCAGCAGAGGAGATGTATTTCGCTGGAGTTACCTCCTGTGGGAGGTGAATTTAGCGAGGTAGTAAGTGAATTTAGCAAGGAGAATTATTATTTTTTTTGTTTTTAAATATTTTGATGTCTTGGTCAATTCGGACAGTGCAACACCATTTATATTTACTTATACAGTATTTTCTTGCGTAGTTGGTCGCATCCTTGGTGCTTGCGGGCTTAGGGTTTAGAGCTTTGACGCTTGAGCGTGGCAGTGGTGGTTGTTCTCAAACTCTTTCCGACTGGATCATTTCTGCCCAGGACCCTCAAAAATTGCTTAAAACGTTTACCTCGCAGGGTATGGTGAGCCCGCCTTGGTGATCGAAGCCGAACTCCTCCTTGACTTGGTCGAGTAGGGTTCAAAACATGGGACAACTCAAATAGTCTGTGGGAATGATGAACCACCTCTGTTGTGGTTTGGTGCTTGGCTACTTGGGAATTGGCTTGTAATGAGTCATGTGGCTCTTGTAAATTTTCCTGTTCGCGACTTTTGGTTTGAGCAATGAGCCTCGACCCATTACTTTTTTTTTTATTTGATATTTAAAAAAACAATAATGACAATTAATTTGGACTCCTCGTAGCCTTGGCTTACAGCTTTGCGCACTCCATTCGGGCCCCTTTGTGGCTTTTGTGTTGGGTTTTGGTGACTTATGTGTTGGCTTCTACGTTGCGTTTTGGTTTGAATTATGCGGCGGTTGCGCTAAGCTGAGCTCGCATTGGTATGTTGCATGGCTTACGTGTTGGTTTGGTGTATAATGCACAATGTCGATCCTTGTGGGCTCCTCCTCCATGTGATTCGGTTTGGTGTGTGTGCACTAGATTTGACTTGACCTGTGTTGTGTTGTGTGTATAGTGTAGTTCGATATATGGATTAGAAAAGTCACTTAAGCACACACCACATTTTATTTTATTTTCATTACTTATAGATGAGACATGTGGAATGGAATCTAGCTTGGCACTTGCGCCTAGCTTATGTTGGTTTATGTATATTTTTTTTGTGTGGAATGAAAAGGATCTGGCGTTCGAGCTTGGATTTGTTCTATGTTGCGTGGCTTATTGATTGACTTGTGGATTGGTAGACTTTGGTATAATACATGCTATGTGTTGGTTTGGACCGATAGTTAGGGTACTTAGAAATATAAAATTCACTAAAGCACACACCAACCTTTATCTTTAATAATAATCATATTCCCTTTTATTTTTTATTTTTATATGTATATTTTTTTTGTTTAAATAAATATCTTCTATATATGTTTAATTATATACTGTTATTTATACCTCTGTATATATAGATCTATATATATACTAAAAAAAAATTGTGTGATTGGCTTGCAGGTTAGGTGGAGCTGGAGCTTGGCCCTCAAGCCTAGATTTACAAGTTTTCCCTTAATATATTATTTATGCCTCTAGTTATTTATGTTTATAACACCCCTTTTCAAGGATTTTTTTTTCTGTATAGACCAACAAGTTTTAAGGTTTTAGGAAGTTTCAGGGCTGGTTATAGGACATACAACTTAGCTTTCCGTCCAGAGTCAAGAGGATGGGTGGGTAGGTGGGCCTTTGGTCCCATATTTCAAACTAAGGCTTGATACCATGTGTAAGGTCCTTTCTAACAGAACCTAGAATTTCATAAATTTAAATATAACATTTCTATTATAATTTCTTTTTTTTACGGTTCTATATTCATCAAAATAATAGTTTACAGTTTATGGCTTAGCAAAATTCAAAATGGGCAGCATGATATAAATGATATATTGAATAATATACACAGCATAAATAACATATTGAATCATCATACGATAATGAACATGCCATGATAACAAACAAAAATACATGTCAAGTGATTTGTTTCCCCAACTCTGTTTGTCCAAGCTGAAGCTGAAACTGTGCCCAAGTTTCTCTGCCAAACTCTGCCCAAAACTGAATCTTTTGTCCTAGCCAGCTAGGAAAAGAGCTTATCTGGCTCCCTATCTCCAAGATTCTGTAAGGATTCCTGGGCCCCGAGCCCAAAACTCCCAGCAAAAGATGCTCCCCTGTAACAGTCCAGCAAATTCCTCAAGCCAAAAACCAGAAATACAGTTTTCCAATCTCTCCCCTCGAAAATGCTCCAATACAGTCTCCTAATATCAAAATAATTCTCCCTGCCCCAAAATTCAAAAAGTTCCCCTCTCAAATGTTTCTTCCCCCTCATATCCCCCCGTACATTCACCACCTCTCCCCTTTCATTAAGACTCACCCCCCCCTTATCTCTCCATTCAATGCCAACCACCTTATCCCTCCATTCAATGCCAACCACCTTATCCCTTTCTCCTTAATGGTTCCATCCTTCAATACGTTAAGTTTTCTTTTAATAAATTAAAAATTATTAAACTTTAATTCATTACCCAAATATTTAAAGAGTTAATTAATTAATTAATCAATTAATTAATCAATCAATTAATTAATATACATTAAACAATAATTAATTAATTATTATTAATAAATAATAATTAATTAATTAATATACATTAGGACAATTAATTATTTAATTAATTAAACTTAATAAACCTTAAACAATTATTTAACTTTGACAATTATTTATTTAACTAGGGTTGTTACAAATTTCCTCTCTTACACAATTCTCCATGAGTTTCATTTCATGATTTACTATATGTCTATTTATCCTCATGATTATTATGTTCTTGATTCATCTTTTTTGTATCACATAATTAAGCACAGGGTGATGTACCTTCATTAGATTATCAGTCGGTTTCATTGGTTGTATAGTTTCACCTAACATCTACAGGACTTCACCACCATGGGCTTCGGGCCTTAGGTAAGTAGGTAGTTCATCTTGCTTTCTTGCATTTGCATCTTGATTGCTCATGGTAGTTTAGTTGCATTTAATTTCTGATTTTCATTTTTCTTTACTTGCATTGTTTATTTACATCTCTTTCTTTCATCATATTATATATATATATATATATATATATTAAAAAAAGTGCAAAATTTTATTTTCTAGATTAGTTGTCAATTTTGAATTTTTGTATTTTGATTATATGAGCAAAGGGTGAGTGAGCCACCCTATATTTTATAGTTTTTTGTTTCATTGTGTAGGAACAGGTCGAACAAGAAGATGTTGAAGATCTCATGCACTCTACAACGAGCACATGTCCTCGAGTAGGATCCATATGTTATCCCAAATTTCTAGGGATAACTAAGGAGATGATGTCTTTAGGCCCTTAGGTTGCAGACATGGACTGCTAAGAGATGGATTGACTTGTGGTGTCCACTTACACAAATGGAGACCCACTTCACCACCATACTTCTTTGATTCATCGTGATGGAATCCACCACATCAACTTGCTTTTGGAATATAATGGGTCTTGCTCCATGAGGTACAAGTCAGGTATTTTTGTAAGTGTCACTTTAATACTTAAGGCATTTGAATATTTTTCATTAAAAGATTCTCTTGATTATAATTTTTTTTCTTGGAAATTATGCTCTTTTCCTTGTTTCATCTTGGTGGTTGACATTGAGCCCTAGTAAATGATCACACTTGGAGAAAATTTTTCTACAGTGAGGTCTCTTTAATGAGTCATCACATCATTCCCAATCATACTTATCACTTTCCACACTTCATCATTTTCTCTCCGCATATTTTAGAATTTCCAGGTGTACTGACCCAAGAAGGGATTGTACTGCATTTCATGGGAAGAAGGGGTTGAAGGCCCATAGGCTTGTAGCTGGAAAACGATAAAAGAAAAACACCTTCTAGATTCTCACCTAGGGATCTTGAGGACAATGAAATGTCTCTCATAATAAATTGATGTGACTTGTGAAAAATAACAATTTAAAAATATCAACTAAGGTAGAGCATGTGTGGGAAATGTTTTTCATGCTTAGATAGAAGTCCCACACATTCTTAGTTAGAAGCCCCACTTTGGATTCAACCTAGAAATACATAATCAATTAATGGAAGTAAATGGTTTTGGAAAAAGGTTGCATTGAAAATGAAGGTGCGACATGTTAGCACTCTGTAAATTTTGTTTCGCTAATAGACAAACGACATAGGTAATTGTTTCAACCAACTTTAGAGCTGAGGCACTAGCCTGCTCAACTCAGAGAGGGCTCTCTCGTGTCACTTGATATTTATTTTGAAATCGGTGGCTAGATTTGATTTGTTTTGGGGGTTTTTAATAAAGTTGTTGGCAATGAAGGGGAGGAACACTCAAGGCTATGGAGTCAAAATTCTGAAAGTGAATGGAAACAATGATCAACTAGTAGAACTCTCCATAGGATAAAGGCTAAACGAGGTGATGAATCTGAGTTATATTTGAATTTAAGTTGAGTGTAGGAACATAGAGAAAAAAAACAAATGCATCAGAGCATTACTGAAATGAATTTTGAATTTGTTAAGAAGAAAATTACACAGTTTAAATTGCTTAAGCCAAGAGCATCACAAGATGAATTCTAGGCCTTTAACTATCCAATTTAAACAAAAGATAGTGCAAATGGTAATAAAGAATAATAGGAAATACATACGATGAGAGAAGAAAAAACTCATATCACCACCATTAGAATCTTTTCATAGAGACTTCAAAAGCTTCTGCATGTATATTCAATTCATCTTCAGAAAATTACAATAGAGTTTGGAACAACCAAAAAGGTGCCCTTGCACTTCTTCCAGCCTTAAATCATTCAAATTCCCTATTATTTATACAATTAGATTACAATGGCTGAAACTAGAACGTTTAAGCTTCTACAACTAATTATAATAATTTCAACTGACAGTCTCGGTATATGAACCGATTTACAATGATTACACAAAGACGTTTCAAAACTAGGAATGGATTTCTCTTACTCCTTGGCTTCCTTTACGACATATGGCTTTTCCTAATCTTCTGTTGAACTTGATGGTTTGGTGACATCTGGAGGTCACTTACTGGTTCCGTGAAAACTACATTTCGTCTTGCCTAGCCGCACGATTTCCTTCCACTGTGAGTCAGAAGGAATATCGTAATCCATCATCTCCTTTATCAAAATCTCTAGGTCAATGTACGTGGTGTAGGACATAGTCGTCATACCAATATTCATTGTTTTAAACTGATTCAAAATATCAAATTCTGTGGCCAAATACTCTACCAGACTTGGACCTTTCAGACTCTCCTCCATAGTTTCAAATTTGGAATGATCCATTCTACACTAAATGAGGAGAGAATTGTAGTAATTTTTATTGTATAATGAACCTTTGCCATCCCAAAATGGTGGGAGGCCCTTGATAAACAATTGTTCAAATGTATCCTTAAACTCCTGTATATTGTGCTCCATTTGCATATCTTTGTTTTGAACTGATTTGAGCAAGTTGTTCTTGGCGATGATCCTCCTGGCCGAAATGATCAACACAGTTTTGTCCTTTACCCCAATAGTCTGAAGATTAGCAGTGGGCACATAATTCAACAAATCAATAGCGTTCTGGGCCCATTCTGAGGGTTCCTTGGCTAATGTTTCATTAACAATAGTTTACCTGCTTCAGGCCGTGGTAGCCACATTGTCTTTGTCATTTATAAAATTTAGATAAACCCTGAACTTAGCAGCCTCTGCAACAATAGCATCCTAGATCACATGTTTAGCTCCTTGTAACAGTGTTTTACCTTTTAACCTCGTTTTCAGCTTGCTCACCCTCTCTTGCAAATCTTGGTTTTATCTTTGGAGTGGAGCCATCTTTTCATCTTTTATTTTCATCTCTTGTTTCATCTTTTCTAAGGCCTCCTTAAGGATTTTGATTTCCCCTTTTTGTAAACTCACTTGGGACATATTGAACCAATCAATCATTGCTTGATCCAACTTCTGTATTAGAAGGTACAATGAAAACCATATCTGATGTTGCTACTTGTCCCTGTAACCAATTTTCTTTCTCTTTTTCCAACGACATCACTTTAGCTTTGTAATTTAGTGCTTCTTGTCTAAATGTCTCCTTTTCTTTATCTAGAGCAGCTAGCTCTGTTGTCTGTGGATGTTCTGTGGGGGATTTAGCCTCTTCTTTAGAATTTGAATCATTTTGTCTTTCTCATCTAAAGAAGACTTTACCCCTTGAGGGCCTTCAGATTCCAATCTTTTGACCTGTGTTTTCCAGTCTTTACTAGATGCTTTCTCCTACTTCAATTTTCCATCTAATTTGAGTGCATGTGTTGTCAATCTTGAAAATTTCAGACTCAAACTTAGGTAGTCTGAATATAGCATGTCACTGGTGTTCCTGTGAAACTTTACTTTGTTAGGGGCACCAATATTCTCATAATGCATCTTTATTTCAGAGACTTTGTGATCATCTGCTATTGCTATATTAAATCTCTTTCTTTCCACATCCCTGACTGAGAAGAGGGAAGCCTTATGATGGGATATTTTCTCTACTTCGAGCAACAAGTCTCTTATTTCACTATTGGCCATAATTCCCTTTACATCATATTGGTTCATTAAGTCCTCTTTGGATTGATAGATTGGCCTAGGCATCTTGCTAAATATATGTTTCTTGTTGATGAAAACCCTTGAGTTTCTTTCACCTTGTGGCTTGCTTCCTGTACCAGCCTCTTCGTTCTTGGATGCACCTTCCACCATTTCCATGCTCATTTTCTTTTCAGGTTCTTCTTATTCCAGGTCTACCACTTGAGAGGATGGTGTAATCTTCATTTTATTGAGAATATCTTACTAACTACTAGCACCTAGTGCCTATGAACTGCTCCTTTTATTATAAACACTCATTTTTGGAGCTTTGACAACCAGCCTAGGGGAAGGTTTATGTGGTGGGTTCTGCTGAGGTGATAACTTTGTCTGCTTTATCTAATCATGTTGCAAAGTGACCTCCATATCTGCACAGGTTTCTAGATTATCCATCTTATCAAATCCTTCAACATGTTCATGCTCATAGGGCCCCTGTCTGCTCATCAATCTTCTCTTTTATATGATCTGATGCAGATCATACTTCCTCCCTTGTAACTGTGTAAACCCGAATTCACTGAGTTTGTATTGGATATGAGGTAAACAAGACTTATTCTTTACCACAAAGTATCCTACCATGAAAGGAAATTTCAAGTTAGATGCCTTGTGCACTTTCAGAAAATGCTTTGTCTCTGAAATGATCCTTTGTTTGATGAACTCTAAGGAAAATATTCTAGGAGTCAGAAAGAATGGTAAAAGGTAAGGTCCCTCGATAGCCATATACACAAATCACAGTATATTGTATGAACAACATCCAATCTCCCACCCTACTCTCTGAATTTGGTTGTAAAAATATTTTGATTTCTTCCAGGACCCTTGGCACATCTGTGTCGAAGATAAGACTGTGCACCCTGGACATGATCTTATTGATGAAGATAAGCATAGTGATCCTTTTACATTCAGTCAAGATGAATTCAGTTTAAGGGAATTCGGTTTTGTTAAATTCTAGGAATATCCTCAGCAAGTGTGTGTTGTATCTGAAGTGTCTCAATGAATTGAAATTTACCAGTTGTTGATGCATATTATCAGCTATGAACCTGTCGAAAGTGATGCAAACTGACTGACTAGACTCTGACATAAAAAAGGCCAACAGGAAACCCAACATGACTTCTATTACAAAATTGTCGTTATCCAACCCTAAAATTTGACTAAGCAGGGAATAATCCCACTGGACCTCAATAATAATAACATTTACATTGATAGGTAACGACAGTCTTTTGGAATGGTGTTCAGGTTTGACAACGGTTTGCAGAAACAAGGTTTTTACTTTTGAGCGAAATTCTTTGTAGACTGTGATCATTTTCTCTTCCTCGAAGGGCTCTGACACTGTGGATGAAGACTCTGGTATACTGAGGGCGTGTCGAAGTGATAGACTATCTATTTCACATAAAACCTCTAACCCTACGTTATTCAAAATGAACTTTTCTACCTGCGAATACTGCTCCGCACACTAGCTTAAGAACTCAGGGAAAGGGAAAACTGCTTTTGTGATGTAAGGGGTAATGGAAGCTTGGGCCGCTTCGAGGAAGAGTATCTAGCAAATTGGATCTAGACATGGAAATGGGTGCAACTATAATTTATGTGTCAAATACATCGGAATCCCTGTCAATTAGGGCTTCTTCTTTAGAGGAAGATTCTTTCTCTTTCATGGACAAAACGACAGGATTGGTGGCCATGATGAAAATTACCTGTAATTCGGCGAAAAGTGTGTGAAACTGGTTCACTATTGAGCTTTAATTTCGAATGGAGGGTTTGCACCACTTTTCAAACGTTCAAGTGCTTTGAAATATTATAGAATAATGAAATTGGGACCCTCATTTTATATGTGTTTTTCCATATCGAGGATTGGAGAAAATGGTTTTGGGTAGACCTCTTTTCACCCTGATATGCCTCTAAGGGAAACAAACATCCACGAATGAAACTATGGTAGTTTCCCTAGACCGCCTTCGAAAAATTATCCTTTGTGCTACTTCAATGCTCAATATGTGTCTTGGTCATCGATCTGGGCCACTCCGAGATCTACGGTCCACCGGGTCCCATCAAATTTCAATATCGGGGATTTGAGAAAATGGTTTTGGGTAGACCTCTTTTCACCCCGATGTGCCTCTAATGGTGCCAAGAATCCATGAATGAAACCACGGTACTTTCCCCGACCCTCCTTCGAAAAATTGTCTCTCGCGCTATTTCACCGCCTGATAAGGGTTTGGGTCGTTGATCTGGGCTACTTCAAGATCTACAGTCCTTCGAGTCCTACCTTTCGCGCTTCCACTATATTTGTCCATATACTGCCATAAGTGACCTCATCCTCCAAATTATCATGCTTCCACAACGATTTATCTCTTCGCTAAATTTATGAGACTTGGATCCTATCTGAAAAATTGTTATGGCGATAACATTAGCTCCAACTGGGGATGTTATCCTCCCTGCGAGGTAGCAAAGAATTGTAGACTAAGTGCCTACCCATTTGGCTATGGTTTATTCATGCAATCTGAATCTACTGGTCTTTATTCAAAAATTCAAAATCGACCCAACATAGCTCATGGCCTTCACCTTGGGCTTCAACTATGTTGCTTTTATTCCAATTTCTTTATGTGAAAAGACAACGTGAAAATGATTATGTACAATGAATGGTGTGGTGATGATTTTCAAACAATGTAATGATTGAGGAACCTGCCATTCAAAGGCCCTCCTCCAACGATTTATCCATTACTCTCCTATAACAAGTAGGCATTGGTCCCACGATAAGCTACAATTTTGAACGGGCCCAGCCATAGGTGATCAAATTTCCCATGTTTTCCCTTATCTTCATTTCTGGCATCCCATTTTAGTACCCAGTCTCCTAATTCGAAGTCATTCACCTTGGTATGTCTGTTGAAATCCTCTTTGATCTTGTCTTAGCGCAGCTAAGCATTATTGAAGGCCTTTTCCTTGGTTTTTTGTACACTGATCAACTCACCATCTCTTCTCCGACTGGCATTTGTTTCTGCCTCTTTCTCCTGTAACAACTTCATTACTGACAATCACAATGCAGTAGGGAAAATATCTTATGTACCATAAACAATTTGGAAAGGAGATGTGGCAATAGATCTCTTTGGGGATATCCTATCAGCCCACAGTGCATGGATGAGCTTTTTGTGCCACACCTTTTTATTTTCTTGTAGCAATTTCTTGATTATTCTGACTAAGCTTTTATTCGAAGACTCAACCAATCCATTTCCTTGCGGGTAGTGTTGGGGCTCAGAAATGTCCTATTTTCATCCACCTTTCCCTTCATCATTCTCCACATTTCATCGCCCCATTAACCTTTCACGATATCATTTACATAAATATACTTGGGTTTCACCTTATTGTTCTCCACTTTATTCATTTTAGTATTAAAAGGGAATTTGTGATTAAATGTTAGAAAATCAACATGTGTTCATATATATCTCAAAAATGTGTGAGCTTTGTAATGTGTAAGAATATGTGAAGGATTAATTCAAAAGGACTTCTCGAATACTTCCTCCACCATTTCAAGATTTGAGGAGATAATTCAAGCCCATTCCAAGGAGAAGATCATGGATATTTGGTTGGAATATCTTATCCAAGATATATGAGAGATATGTGTGAGGATTTGAAGGGATTATATTTTGTAATAATGGGAAATAGGTTGAGAGAAAAGTGGATCTTTAATAATGAGATGGTTATATTATATTCAAGGCTCTCATGTACAAAAGAGAGTGCTCTCTCTTCATGAGGATTCAATTAAATTAGAGTTATTTTGTAGTCATTTAGTAGTAGTCCTTAGGATTTGAAAGAGAAAGGGATTCTTAGCTTTGATTCATGGATTTGGTTTCCATGCTTTCATTATTTTGTTATGAAGATTGATTTGATTATTATAATGTAAGATTGCTTCATTGGTGTGACCTCACATATGTTGTTGTGTCATTCAACTCTTCACATGTTGTTTTTTCTTTTCCTTCATGTAGTTCTCCATTTCTAGATTAATTCCATTTATGCAATTTCCCGTTCCTAGATTAATTTCATTTGCGCAATTTCCCATTTCTAGATTAATTTCAATTCCAAGTCGTGTGTTTCAATCTCCTGCATTAGATTAATGATTCAATTTCATTCGTGTTTTAAACATTAGATTAGATTAGTTATGCTCCAATCTTTCATATATTTTGTGTGTGATTCATAATTTTACGAACCTCATATTGATAAATTAAATAGTTGGGAAGTACTACAACTCAATTAATACAACATTAGTTCAACCCAATATAACGACTATCGTTCCCTTGTCACAATTGTTGTTCCTTTTGCAAGTAGTGTTGTTCATTTGAACGTAACAATTGTTGTTCCTTTTGTTATGATTGGTGTCCCTTTGCAGGGGTTGCATATCTGGAGGACGGGTATTGAAAACGGAAGGTAAGAACCTATGTAGGCGACATGTAAAATGTTTGTGCCAGCGTCTACCTTTGGATGATGCATAGAGGTTATATTTTAGGACATCTTTAGAGCCCAACATTTTGGCGTCGTTGTCGGGGAAGCACAATGAATTTAGGTATTAGTTTCTTTTTCATTTCAATTCATGCAAGTGTGATATAGACATGTTGGTAAGGGGTCATAGAAGCTCGTGAGAGGAGACTCCTTATGTTCTCCCTACCAACTAGGTAAAAGTAGTTTCAATTTCTGCAAGATTAATTTTAATTTCTGCAAAGAGTAGTTTCAATTTCTGCAAATTTCAATTTATGAAAGAGTGTTTAATTCATGCAAGTGTGATATAGGCGTGTTGGTAAGGGGTCATAGAGACTTTTGAGAGGAGACTCCTCATGTTCTCCCTACCAACTAGGTAACAATAGTTTCAATTTGCAAATTTAAATGTATGCAAGAGTGTTTAATTCATGCAAGTGTGATCTAGGCGTATTGGTAAGGGGTCATAGAGGCTCATGAGAGGAGATTCCTCATGTTCTCCCTACCAACTAGGTAAAATTTATTTCAATTTATGAAAGAGTGTTTAATTCATGCAAGTGTGATCTAGACCTGTTGGTAAGAGGTCATAGAAGCTCGTGAGAGAAGACTCCTCATGTTCTCCCCACCAACTAGGTAAAAGAAATTTCAATTTCCGCAAGATAATTTCTGCAAGTGTGATCTACATGTGTTGGTTCTAAGGGTCATATAGTTGTTTCAGTGTAGATTCCTCACTGTCCCTACCAACTATCAAGAGCATTTAATTTCCACAACTATGAAGAGTAATTTTTTTTATGTTTTAGCAAGAGTTCTTTTTTAAGTTTTTCATTTTGATTTGGGCGCTATAAGAATCCTTTTTTTAACATGATTTAACAATGAATTTAATCTTGGAACAACTCACTCAGATCCTAGCAAAAGTCGAGGTCTCCTCTTCTCTGGAAGAGGAGATCTTGATAGCAACCGAAAGATTATTCACTCCTCCTGAGGTGAACGAAGAATCAACAGACGAAGAACCTTTCATATTTAATGAAGAACCATTAGGCACGTGAGAGGTCGAGGAGGACAATGAAGAGCTACAAAATGATCTGAGTAAGACAAATTACGCCTACGAAAGCCTGATCAAATGTTGGTTTCAAGAAAGTACTAGGTTAGTTCCGCTTAGTTTTCCTTTTTATTTTGTTAATTTAGAACTTCAGTAGCTAATTTTGCATGTCCATACATATTCCCGACTGTTAATTGTGAAATTGAAAGATAACATATTTTTATTACTGTTGTGTGCATGGCTACATTGGTTGTTTGATTATACGTAACTAATCTCTCATTTCTAATTAGCGTAGTGTAGGTAGGGTTTTATTTTCAAGTTTTTTTCTAGAGTAAGTATGCTCTCCTCTGCGCTTCATGCCATCATGAAGATCAGAAAGTAGGATGACTAATTGATTTCAGGAATATCAATTAATTGACGAAAAATAAAAATAAAAATTCCTAATCTATTTTTCGTCTTCCATTTGCTCATAAATTTTTAATAAGCTTGCAAAATATTTTTTTTTATTTTATTCTTCATTTTGAAAACATAATAAAAACATAAATAAAATTTGCACATCCTCATACTAACAATGTCAAGAATATTGGAATTGAAATCACTTTTGGAGCGCATATTCCATAATACAGGGGGTAAGGTGGTGATCAGTAAAGAAGGGAAACCTGAAATAAACTGAAATTATATGTTCACCAACATGATCTGCTATGCTAAGATTCTAGCACATCATTGAGTGGAAACAATGTCATAGAGCGCAGTGAATCCAACCTTTCAACTCTGTGAGGTAATGACGATTGCGGTGATGCTTCCTGATGGAAAATATCGGGCTTATTACAAAGGTGCCTCAGAAATCATATTGAATATATCTATGGTCGGTGGTTGTCCATTGGTTTACTATCCTCTCATGTTCTTGTATCTTGCCCCCGAGAACTCCACTCCATGCCATGATTACCTCACAAGGGTTTTCCTTTGAATTTGAGTTCAAACAGAAGCAGAGTCACTGGATTTTCTCAATGGGTCCTCGGTAGGTAATCCGCAATCCACCCTCATTGACAAGGTTCAGGATTCGAAACCATCACTTTTGTGGCTGAAAAATCATACAAAATGAACACCCACAAATATTTTTACTGGACCGCCTCACCTCCAAGACGTGTTGTACATGTCTTTGGGTTTGGTTTCTTCAGAGAGGCGATTCTTTATAGGCATCAGTTAATGGATTTTGTGTGAATGAACGTGGGAAGATGGTACGTCGATGAGCTGGGAAGCAACATCGGTTGGTGAAGAAGTACACAATTTGGCCTCACGTTTAACACATCAACATATAGTATGCATGAGACATAGCATTGGCATGGAAAGCAGCAGAGCGGAAATCCAAGACCATAACATATAATTATGACGCTCAAAAGGAATCTCAGCATTGAGTTCTATGATAACTATTCGTTAACAAAAAAATGAAGGTGGTTACTTATTGATCATGAGCTCCAGTAATGAATGAATATTATTTAATGCAATTTCTGCAATACGGGATCCACTTCTACGTTCAACGACATTCATAGATTTTTTTGTCGGACGTTCCAAGACTAAAATCCAAGTTGATTGATTTGCAACAATATCAAATATTTCCAGATCCAATTTCTGTTATCCATAGAGATCCCATTTTATGGCATTATGAGGTTGACTTCAATCTAGAACAAGAGTGTCAGTCTTATCTTAAGTTCTCTTCCGCTAGTATTCGTGAGCCTAAGGCGTACTAGCCGTCGGATGGGGAGTCGACAAAGCTTAATGTATTGATTTGTTTCTACAAAGCTTGATAGATTAATTCTCCTCACAGACTTTTATATTGATCACATACTTCCACCACACTAGTATGAAATTCAAATCACCCATTCCAAGTTGACAACAGAAAACAAGTGAGATTTTACCCATCAATCAATTGACAATCAATGGAAGAGAGGAGATCTTACCCATCATAGCTAGATTTCCAATACTATGACAACTGCAATAATTTTTCACAGAAGTCATGAAGGTTGTCTTACTTGTTGTCGAGATATTTGGGAATGGTCACAACCTGGAGGTGATTTGGCAAAGAGATCAGTTGAGGTTGCCGAGGCAGTGGATGATGCTCCTCGTGCAGTTTTTCCTAGTATTATTGGTAGACCAAGGAACACGAGCATCATGGTTGGTATGGGGCAGAAGGATGCATATATTGGTGATGAATCTCAGTTAAAGAGTGGCATTCCATCTCTCAAATATCCAATCGAGCATGGTATGTTTGAGACTTTCAATGTGCCTGCCATGTATGTTTCCATTCAAGAAGTTCTTTCTTTATATGCAGGTGGGAATACAATCGGTATTGTACTAGAATTTGGTGATGGTGTGACACATACTGTCCCAATTTATGAGGGATATGCTTTGCCTCATGCCATCCTCAGACTGGACCTTGTTCGGCATGATCTGACAAATTCATTGATGAAGATTCTTACTGAGCGTGGGTACTCTTTTATGAAAACTGCAAAACGTGAGATCATACGAGATGAGAAGGAGAAGGTCGTGGATGATATACGTAGGAGGTAGGAGGAGGAGATACAAAATTGGAATAGAAAGACGCTGGAAATTCAGGAATTGGCAACCAGATAGTGTGGCAAGAAGATTACGGAGAAAACCAAGGAAGTAGTGCACGATCTGAATTTGTCTCTCTCCGACGTCACAATGAACAAAAATTGAATGATGGCCATGAAAAATACCATTTACTTTCTGGCATAAAATCTCTTTTGTTAATTGCCTCTGCATGCATGCACAAAAACACTGTGAACCATTTTAGCGGATTTCAATTTGCTGTCCACCAATCACTTTGCTTACCTAGAATTTAATTTCTATCTGAATATGTTGTTTGAAAAATGCATTTCATGAGATAATTGAACATAGGAATAAAGATAAATACTTTGGATGCCAATATATATATATCCAACTTAATCTCTCTACCTCATCGAGAGAGAGAATAAACATCCAAGTGCAGAAACCATTTTGGGTCAAGGGTGGCATGTTCAAACAAATTAGGACAATTTTAAACCATGCTCTTTAGCATCCGCGACCGCGTGCATGCTCCTTCAAAGACCTACGATCAGAAAAATATGGAGTAATTTGGGTACCTCCACGCAACAATGATACGTTGAATTGTCAAAGCAGGGAAAGTAGATCCATATCACGAACTTCTCATATCGAGCTAGAGAATTCATTGTGGCTTGTTGGCGCAACAATCAATGATGAAACAAATGTGTGTGCAATGATCATGACAAGAGGATTTGTACTAAGTTTTTTTTAGGAGCACGGCCGATCATATCTTGTTGTTGAGCTGATTTTCAAATATCAAAAAACTTTTGAAAAACAAAAACATGTCTTATTGACTGCTTGAAGGAGTTGATTCTCGTCTTACACATCATGGCATTTGCAGTTACACATAAACCTTTTCATAAACCCATTTGCATCATGAATGTCTTCCTCCAGTTCTCCTTCAAATAAGATTGTTCATCCCTGTGTTGAAGCCCATCTTCCATTGAATTATCCTTCATGACTTCGTACACACATATCTTTCTGAGTCGCATACATTTCTTTAGCTTTTTCAGTTCATTTTTCCTTGTCAATAAAACTATCCAGCTCCCTTTCCATGACTACATTGCCTTGCCATAAGCATTGTTGCTACTGAGATCTTTCCTATAGTCCTACCAATCTTTTTATCAAAACTCACGTTGATTAATGTGGGATTCCTTAAGGCCCACCTTTCAACAAGTCTTGCCCCATCGACCTCAATACCTTATCTGGGATATATACTAGAGTCCATTTTGAGTACCTAGAGGTTTGCATGCCTTAATGACAAGTTCTCTCACTGAAAATCATGGGAATACATCAATTTCCCTTGATCGTCAAATCTTGCAAGTGGCTCTACATCAACTCATTCATTCTCACTTTGCAAGATGTACTCGGGTACCTTGGAACTCATTGACATTAATGATGAGTTGCCTCACATTGGTTAATGACATTCATCATTGGTCGGTAATCCAATGACTTATTTTCATGCTCGACATTAACACATTCATTCGCATGATTAGAATTGTACCATCAGTTTTAGAAGAGGGTGAAGACTATACACTTTTCATGACTCTATCAGCAGTTATAACAACATGACTTCAGCCATACCAGAGTACCACATTTCCACTTTCATACTTTGTCTTTTCCATGATTCATTCAGCAGCAGTTTAGATTCCTCCACTTCATATTCTCTGATCAAGCAGACAACAATCATCGCTACAGCAGCAGTGACTTTTCACATGATCCTGCAGTAGTGACATATTCCATTCTCTAGTAGTCGCATCGGCCATATTCCTATTGCATAGTTCATCAACATTTTGGGTATGTGGAGGTATGTTTTTTTCTAAACTTTAATCATGTAATTCCTCAACTGCTAGCAATGAATAATTTGAAAAATTCTCTCCCCAAGTTACCTTTCCTTTTCACTTCTATGACTTATGCCATGTTGCATGAGGACATGCAACAAGTTAATTTGGGGGGTATGGGACTTTATTCACTATCATCACTCCACTTTTCCACTACCATCATTCCATTTTTCGTCTCATTTACCATTTATGAACATTTCTTTTCCAACGATACTCTATTTCACTTTTCTTCATAAGCATTGTTATACATATTGGCATGATTCACAGATATACAAGAAAGGGATTTGTTATACTCAATGATGTTTCCTTATGCACATTGATAACATATCTTTTCCAGTAAAAATATGGGAAAATTATTATCATAACAACAAGAGAACAAATAACGAAATAAATGGTGTTAACACAAGAACCGACATTCTTTATATTCATGGTTGTCACACAAGAACCAACCATAATAAAAGTGTCAATTTTTACTCATGTAAATACCATCCTGGAAAACATTCATTGTCATCACTCAAAGACAACATTCAGATGCCAAATTTTCTTGAGAAGATCCATGCATGGTTGCATGAGGACATGCAACAAGTTAAGTTGGGGGGTATGTTGGGGCTCATAAATGTCCTATTTTCATCCACCTTTCCCTTCATCATTCTCCACATTTCATCGCCCATTAACCTTTCACGATATCATTTCCATAAATATACTTGGGTTTCACCTTATTGTTCTCCACTTTATTCATTTTAGTATTAAAAGGGAATTTGTGATTAAATGTTAGAAAATTGACATGTTTTCATATATATCTCAAAAATGTGTGAGCTTTGTAATGTGTAGGAATATGTGAAGGATTAATTCAAAAGGACTTCTCGAATACTTCCTCCACCATTTCAAGATTTGAGGAGATAATTCAATCCCATTCCAAGGACAAGATCATGGAGATTTGGTTGGAATATCTTATCCAAGATATATGAGAGATATGTGTGAGGATTTGAAGGGATTATATTTTGTAATAATGGGAAATAGGTTGAGAGAAAAGTGGATCTGTAATAATGAGATGGTTATCTTATCTTCAGGGCTCTCATGTATAAAAGAGAGTTCTCTCTCTTCATGAGGATTCAATTAAATTAGAGTTATTTTGTTTTCATTTAGTAGTAGTCCTTAGGATTTGAAAGAGAAAGGGATTCTTAGCTTTGATTCATGGATTTGGTTTTCATGCTTTCATTATTTTGTTATGAAGATTTATTTGATTATTATAATGTAAGATTGCTTCATTGGTGTGAGCTCACATATGTTGTTGTGTCATTCAACTCTTCACATGTTGTATTTGCTTTTCCTTCATGTAGCTCTCCATTTCTAGATTAATTCCATTTATGCAATTTCCCGTTCCTAGATTAATTTCATTTGCGCAATTTCCCATTCCTAGATTAATTTCAATTCCAAGTCGTGTGTTTCAATCTCCTGCATTAGATTAATGATTCAATTTCATTCGTAGCTTAAACATTATATTATATTAGCTTTGGTTCAATCTTGCATATATTTTGTGTGTGCTTCGTAAGTTTACGAACCTCAGATTGATAAATTAAATAGTTGGGTAAGTACTACAACTCAATTAATACAACATTAGTTCGGCCCAATATAACGACTGTCATTCCCTTGTCACAATTGTTGTTCCTTTTGCAAGTAGTGTTGTTCATTAGAATAGAAAAATTGTCATTCATTTTATTACGATTGTTGTCCCTTTGCAGGGGTTGCATCTTTGGAGGACGGGTATTGAAAATGGAAGGTAAGAACCTACGTAGGAGACAAGTAAAATGCTTGTACCAATGCCTACCTTTGGATGATGCATGGAGGTTATATTTTAGGACATCATTAGAGCCCAACATTTTGGCGCTGTTGTCGGGGAAGCACAATGGATTGAGGCATTAGTTTCTTTTTCATTTCAATTCATGAAAGTGTGATCTAGATGTGTTGGTAAGGGGTCATAGAAGCTCGTGAGAGGAGAATATTTATGTTCTCCCTACCAACTAGGTAAAAGTAGTTTCAATTTCCACAAGAGTAATTTTAATTTCTGCAAAGAGTAGTTTCAATTTCTGCAAATTTCAATTTATGCAAGAGTGTGTAATTCATGCAAGTGTGATCTAGGCGTGTTGGTAAGGGGTCATAGAGGCTCGTGAGAGGAGACTCCTCATGTTCTCCCTACCAACTAGGTAAAAGTAGTTTCAATTTCTGCAAATTTAAATTTATGCAAGAGTGTTTAATTCATGCAAGTGTGATCTAGGCGTATTGGTAAGGGGTCATAGAGGCTCGTGAGAGGAGACTCCTCATGTTCTCCCTACCAACTAGGTAAAATTTGTTTCAATTTCTGAAAATTTCAATTTATGCAAGAGTGTTTAATTCATGCAAGTGTGATCTAGACCTGTTGGTAAGAGGTCATGGAAGCTCGTGAGAGGAGACTCCTCATGTTCTCCCCACCAACTAGGTAAAATAAATTTCAATTTCCGCAAGATTAGTTTCAATTTTTGAAAGTGTGATCTACATGTGTTGGTTCTAAGGGTCATAGATTTGTTTCAGTGTAGATTCCTCACTGTCCCTACCAATTATCAAGAGCATTTAATTTCCGCAACTATGAAGAGTGATTTTTTTTTATGTTTTAGCAAGAGTGTTTTTTTAAGTTTTTCATTTTGATTTGGGTGTTGTAAGAATCCTTTTTTTTAACATGATTTAACAATGAATTTAATCTTGGAACAGTTAACTTAGATCCTAGAAAAAGTCGAGGTCTCCTCTTCTCTGGAAGAGGAGATCTTGACAGCAGCCGAAATCTTATTCACTCCTCCTAAGGTGAACGAAGAATCAATGGACGAAGAACCTTGCATATTTAATGAAGAACCATTAAGCATGTGAGAGGTCGAGGAGGACAGCGAGGAGCTATAGCATGATTTGAGTAAGATAAATTATGCCTACGAAAGCCTGATCGAATGTTGGTTTCAAGAAAGTACTAGGTTAGTTACACTTAGTTTTCCATTTTATTTTGTTAATTTAGAACTTCGACAGCTAATTTCACATGTCCATACATATTCTCGACTGTCAATTGCAAAATTGAAAGATAACATATTTTTATTACTGTTGTGTGCATGTCTACATTTGTTGTTTGATTATACGTAACTAATCTCTCATTTCTAATTAGTGTAGTGTAGGTAGGGTTTTATTTTCAAGTTTTTTTCTAGAATAAATATGCTCTCCTCCACACTTCGTGCCATCACGAGGATCAGAAAGTAAGATTACTATAAATTGATTATAGGAATATCAATTATTTGACGAAAATAAAATTTTGCCTAATCTATTTTTCATCTTCCATTTGCTCATAAATTTTTAATAAGCTTGCAAAATAAAAAAAATTTATCTTATTCTTCATTTTGAAAACAGAATAAAAACATAAATAAAATTTGTGCATCCTCATATTGAAAATGTCAAGAAGACTGAAATTGAAATCGCTTTTGGATTGCATATTCCAGAATACAGGGGGTAAGGTGGTGATCAGTAAAGAAGGGAAACTTGAAATAACCTTAAATTCTATGTTCACCAACTCGATATTTTCTTCTAAGAGTCTGGCACATCATTGAGTGGAAACAATGTCATAGAGCGCAATGAATCCAACCTTTCAACTCTGTGACGTAATGACTGTTGCGGTGATGTTTCCTGATGGAAAATATTGGGTTGATTACAAAGGTGCCTCAGAAATCATACTAAATATATCTATGGTCAATGGTTGTCCATTGGTTTACTATCCTCCCACGTTCTTGTATCTCGCCCCCAAGAACTCCACTCCATGCCACGATTACCTCACAGGGGTTTTCCTTCGAATTTGAGTTCAAACGGAAGTAGAGTCACTAGATTTTCTCAATGGTTCCTCGATAGGTAATCCACAATCCACCCTCGTCGGAAATATTCAGGATTCGAAACCATCACCATTGTGGCTTCAAAATGATACAAAATGAAGACCCAAAAATATTTTTACTGGACTGCCTCACCTCCAAGACATGTTGTACTTGGCTTTGGGACTGGTTTCTTCAACGAGGTGATTCTTTATAGGCATCAGTTAAGGGATTATGCGTGACTGAACATGGGAAGATGGTACGTCGGCGAGCTGGGAAGCAACATTGGTTGGTGAAGAAGAACATGATTTGGCCTCATGTTTAACACTTCAACATATAGTATGCATGAGCCATAGCATTGGCATGGAAAGCAGCAGAGCGGAAATCCAAGACCATAACATATAATTATGATGCTTAGAAGGAATCTCAGCATTCTATGCCTATGTGTGAGTTCTCTGATAACTATCCGTTAACACAAAAATGAAGGCGGTTACTTAATGATCATGAGCTCCAACAATGAATGAATATTATTTAACACAATTTCTATGATACGGGATCCACTTGTACATTCAATGGCATTCCGAGATTTTTTTGCCAGACGTTCCAAGACTAAAATCCGAGTTGATTGATTTGCAGCAATATCAAATATTGCCAGATCCAATTTCTGTTATCCATTGAGATCCCATTTTATGGCATTATAAGCTTCACCTCGAAGAACCAGTGCTAGTTCACGTCTCTTTAGTTTTCTAGCTACACCTACTATACCAGAAAAAATAATATTTGACCACGCTTGCTATTAATCTGAACATGCTTGCTATCTCAAGATTCTAACCATGTGCAACGGGTTGTTTTCTTGCATTTTCTTATAAGAATCTCCTTACAACCGTGCAACTATTTCTTTCCCACTTGAAAGACACAGAAAGGTAAAATAAGAAAGGTCAGAGATCCTAAAGTTAGAGTGGAGCCATTGAATGAAGCCGATAGGGTCCATTTTCTTTAGAAAGTGATTTGTAGCGGCCTCTCCGTGGTCACTAAGATTCAATATGAGTGAATGCGGGAGCTCGAGGAGGAGGCTAGGATTCATGGTAAACCGATACAAGACCTGTGTATTCTCGAGGTTGATTTCGATCTAGAACAGGAGCATTAATCTTAACTTAAGTTCTTTTCTTCTAGTATTCGTGAGCTTAAGGTGTACTAGCCATCAGATGGGGACTCGACAAATCTTAATGTATTGATTCATTTCTACAAAGCTTGATAGATTAATTTTCCTCGCAGACTTTTATATTGATCACGTACTTCCACCTCACTAGTATGAAATTTAAATCACCCATTCCAAGTTGACAATAGACAACAAGTGAGATTTTACCCATCAATCAATCGACAATCAATGGACGAGAGGAGATCTTACCCATCATAGCTATATTTCCAATACTGTGACAACTGAAATAAGTTTTCATAGAAGTCATGAAGGTTTTCTTACTTGTTGTCGAGAGATTCGAGAATGATCACAGCCTGGAGGTGATTCAACAAAGAGATTAGTTGAGGTTTCCGAGGCAGGGGATGATGCTCCTCATGCATTTTTTCCCAGTATTATTGGTATACCAAGGCACACGACTGTCATGCTTGGTATGGGGTAGAAGGATGCATATATTGGTGATGAAGCTCATTCAAAGCATGAAATTCCATCTCTCAAATATCCAATCGAGCACAGTATGTTTGAGACTTTCAATGTGCCTGCAGAATGACCAAGGGTAATGTTGTAATCACTGCAGAATTTCTCCAATTTCTTAGATTTGAAAGTCGTTGCATTGTCTGTTATAATCTTGATTGGGCATCTAAATATGGACAGAATATTATCTTCTAAGAATTGAATGATAACATCATCTGTAACCTATCTGGTGGGAACTTCCTCAATCCATTTAGTGAAATAATCTATTGCATTCAGGATCCATTTGTGTTGAGCTTATGATTGCGGATGTATTTTTTCTATAAAATCCAGGCCCCACTATCTAAAAGGAGCTTCCACTGAAATGGGTTTTAAAGGCAGAGACTGCAATTTTCCTTTCCCATCGAAGATTTGGCATTCATGGAACTTCGAAACCTCTTTATAAACATCGAGAAAAATGTTAGGCCAATAAAATATAGGCCTCAAAGTTTTATGCACAATTGTCTTCCAATAATGATGACCTCCACAATCCCCTTTATGGAACTCTCTGATGGTTTTCTCTGCTTCTTCTTCTATCAAACAACTCAATAAAATCCCTCCTGGATCTCTCCAATATAGCAATTCATTTACTATACAAAATTGTGTTGCCTTCAATTTCAAGAATCTGGCTTTTGTCTTACTAAATTAAGGAGGAGCCTACAAATTTTTCAGCACGAAGATGATATATACATACCATGTAGAGTCAAGAAATTTTTGGGATATTTGTGGAGTCGCCTTTTATTCTTCTATTGTACTGTCTGACAAGTTTGCAATGAAGTTTATTCCCAAGAGTTCAAAGTTTCTCTGTGCCATCAACTTAGCAATCCCCTGTCCTTTGATCAACTTCGTGGGTTTGATCTCAAGATCATATTCTAATAGTACTACAATCCATTTTCCCCTCTTTCCTTTTGGATCAGGTTGAGTCAAGATGTCCTTTACTAATCTATTGGGCACATAAGTAGTGGTGTGGGAATGTAGGATGTAAACTCTGAATTCTTTCAAGGCTTTGACAAGGGCATATGCTTGTTTTTCCATTATGTCATATTTCAAAGGCACATCTCTTAATGTCTTGTTGTAGTATGCTATGGGCTTCTCAAAATTTTGCTCATCTTTCTAGAGTAGCACACCTGTAATTGTGCGTTCTGAGGAAAAATATATTAGTATGAAATCCTTTTCAAAATTAGGACTTGCAAGTATTGGACCCTTGTTCAATGCCACTTTGATGTCTTCAAAGGATTTTCTTTGTTTAGGAATCCACTTTTTTTCATTTCCCTTTCTGAGCATGTTTTTGATGTGTTTTATGATTTCAAACAAATTTGAGATAAACCTTCTCAGAAAATTCACTTTGCCTAGGAAAGATTGTACCTCCTTTTTGCTTCTAGGTATGCCAATTTTCAAGATCCCCTCAACTCTGGTGGGGTCTACCTTTATCCCTTCTTTTGAAATGATGTGACCCAACATATTTCCTTCTTCCATGGTGAAATTTGTCTTTTTAGGATTCAAAGAGATATCAAACTTCCTGCATTTTTGAAACGCCCTTCTGAGATGTTTTAGGTGTTCTTCATATGAGGTAGAATACACAATGATGTCATCAAGGTAGATAACAATGAATTTTTATTTTTCATCAGCAAAATCTATGTCCATATCTCTTTGAAACGTTTCCCCTGCATTAATAGGCCCAAAAGTCATATTAGCATACATATATGTACCCCATGGTGTAGTAAATGTCGTCTTTTCCTGATCGCCAAGGTGCACCATAATCTGATTGTATCCTGAGAATCCATCTAACATTGACATCTTCTAAGAACCCACTACTTTATGTAAAATATGATCCATCTTAGGAAACAAGTAATGATCCTTTACAGATACTTTGTTCAAATTCTTGAAATCCACACACAACCTGATTTCTCCTCTCTTTGTCTGAACTAGCACCAGATTTTCCACCCATTTGGAAAACCTCAGGGACACTATGCTTTTGGCCTCAAACAATTTCTTTACTTCTTTTTCTATCAATGGTAACAACAAAGGTTTTATCCTTCTTAATTTCTATTTGAATTTCTTGTGATCTTATTTGATTGGGATGACATGTTGGATTATACTGGTATCATAAAATTTCAGCTCATCATAACTCCAAGAAAAAACATCAGGGAATTCTTTCATTAATTTGGCACACCTCTCTTTCACTTCAGGGTTGAGCTATCTGGACAGCTTCACGATCTTTGGATCTTATAGAGTCCCAATATTGCAGTCTTCCACATCCCCTTCATTTACTGTGATCTTCAGACTTCTTGCCACATCAATGTTATCAAAAAAAAATTCCAATGGGACCAGACCTTTGGGGATGATGTTACTCTTTAGATGAACGATATCTCTACCAGCAATCTAGTTGTCAAAATATCCTTCTTTTGTGAAAGAAGTTGCATCCACCTCATCGTCAAAGTATTCACCATCAATGTTTAAATTCTCGAACTCATTCTCCATTTTGAGGAAACTTTCTATCTGTTTGTCATCCTCAAAAACTTGCCAGTGCTTCATAATCTGGTACTGCTAGACTGTACTTGACCTCAACCTTGTATCTTTTTTGGGGGGAAATCAGAACTCTGAAAACTGTTGTTGAAGTATCCAAGGCATCAACAACCTGATTCTGTTCTCTTGGAATTGATGAAAGATTATATTCTGGAAACTTCTAGAGGAGGTCTAGTACCAGATTTCTATAAGCTCTCAATATGGGTTGTTTTTCTTGGTATATGAATTTGATTTGATTTATAATTAGCTTAGAGTCTCTATGTACAAAAATTCATTTGGCACCCAATTCTTCCAAAACTTTCAACCCCAATATCAATGTTTCATATTGAGCCATGTTATTTGTGCATTCAAAAACAAGCTTATAAAAACATAATTTGGAGTCTCCTTTGGGATGATTGATCCATATGCCAGCTCCAACTCCTTCTCTGCATGCAGTCCCATCGAAATTCATTTTCCATATCTGATCCTCCACATCATCTTGTTGTTCTGAAAATTCTTCTATCTACTGGTCATGCTTGTCTTTGTTAGCCATAATGATTTTTGTTTCCTCTTCTTCGGAGCACAGGTCATTGAAGAAAATAGAAGATACCAATTTAGTTTCCACGGAATAGATTTCATGATTTCTAGGATGTGATTTGTTTTTGACCATGTATTTAAGAAAAACCTCTCTATACAATATTTTGTCTTGACCAAAGACATGAATAGTGGCATATGACATGTCCATCTGGAGGGTTCCTTTTAATTTTGCAGCCCATGACCTAGAAAACAACATACCAAATTTTGGATGCATATCATTGACCACTACGTCCATCACCATATTATTTACGGGGATTTGTGCCAAAGACACCACCAAATCCTTGATCGTGCCAAGGAATTTCACCTTTCTTGAATAGAAAGAGAACATATATTTATAAGGTCTTGTGACATCGAGACCCAATTGGTCCATGGCCACTTTGGGCATCAGGTTTTGAGATTCTCCTGAATCCAACATGGAATTGTGTAGATTCATGTCATGGATTTTCAAACTGACATAAAAAGGAGGCACTTCTTCATTTTCATGGATTTCTTCTACTCTTGGTCCAAATAAGATGGTTGGGTGATCATCTTGTACGTTCAGGGTATCAGAGGTTTGTTCCATCTTAAGCATCATGATGATCTGATTTATGTACTCACTATTCTTGATTAATTCATTAAATGGTACATCAATTTTGATTTTATCCATCTCACTTTCAAAATTAAAATAGGATGAAGTATTCTCTACCTCTTTGGTGACCGTTTCTTTCCTTGCTTCTAATATTTTCTTCTGGGGTTCTTCTTTCTTCTTTCCCTTTTCCACGGTACTCTTTGCATCATAATCCTTCCCAGTAGAGTCCTTTGCAGTTGAATCTTTTTTGGGTTGACTTGCAGAAGGTATGTTACCCTAAGATTCTTTGGTGGGATTTCCCTTTGGAGGGTTTCCTTTTGGAGGGTTTGGGGGTACCTTTTGATTTCGAAGGTTATATTGTTTTTGTAATTGCATGATGGAGTTTTTCAATCATGTCTTGTAATATTTCCTTTCTACTGATACCCTTTCATCTTCATCTTGCAAAAAGATCTCACTTGCATCCATGAACTGGTCATGTTATTCTTTATTCAAAAAAACTTATGTTTCTTTATCATCATAGAAGTTCATGTTGTCTTCAAAATATCCATCATAATTTTCATCTATATAATTATTTTGAAAAGGAGGCCTTATTTTTTGATCTCCTTGATTTCCTTAATTTCCCTGATTTGCCCGATCTGCTTGATTTTCTTGGTTCCCCTGATTCCTTTGCTCTCTTTGTCTAATTTGTGGAATTTATGGTCTCCTTGGATTTCTGGGTGGACCATCAGCCTATTCTATGGGGTTAGATGATGCAGGATCATCACTCCAAGCCAGCTATGCGCCAGCCAGCCAGCACATCAAGCACACATTAAATGGAAGGAGAGAGGCACAACCCTCTCATTTTTCAAATTTTGAAATGTAATTAACTGTTTTTAAGGCCGAAGAGACAAAATCCATGCATTTACGTAGACTTTAGATAAAGGTTTCCTTAAATGGTTGTAAGGATGAGATCTAGATCCAATTCATACTAGACAACCATTCAATGTAATTGAATGTAAAATAATGAGAGTTGGTGAGATGGAGGGAAGAGCTCGAGGAGCCCCCTTTTCTAAAAAGATCTTTGTTTTATTTTTAGGAGAGGGTAAGAGTAAGAGTAAGAGGAAATAGAGAAGAGGTAGAATAGAGAATAGGTAGAGAAGAGAAGAAGCCATGACTCTATTGTAGTCTGAGCTTTTGTAACCTTTGTACAGGCATTCTGAGATTAATACAAAGAACAGTTTTTCCTGCATTTGAATCTTTGTGTGATTATGCATTCTGAATGTATTTATGTGTTTATGATATGTTGTAGATGTGTGTTAGTTTGCATTTGCAGGTTACAGACATAAGTCATTGTCTGTTGAGTTCTTTGATTTTCAGGTTTGGTTTCTTTATGGTTTCATGCAAGAGTGCATGACAAAGTACTGCGGTCTCTGAAAACCAATGCAGGAGTGCACTTATGAATTATGTGAAATTTTAGACAAAGACATGTCAGGAGGGTACACCAGCTGAATTCATTGACTCAAGGAGGAAGCCTCAAGTTTTTCGAACACCTTGAAGGAGAAACTATGTAGAGGAGAGAACAGAGAGGAGAAGTAGAATTGTCATGAATTTTGTAAAGGCTCTACCAGGAGGGCATTGAGAAAATGCATAGGATGCATTGAGGAGAACTCTATTTCGAGTTCAGTGAGAAGACAGAGTCACTGAATATTCTGGAGAACTCTGCCAGGTGGGCATTGAGTTGGTGCAAGTGTGCAAAGAAGGAACACTTGTCTGAGTTTAGAGAGAAGAGAAGTGTCACAGGAGGAGACACTCACAGAGTTACTGAACACCCTATAGGCTCAACAAGGTGTGCTTGAGAAGGAAGTTGCAGAAGAGGGAACTTCCATTCCTTCAAAAAGATAAAGGGACAGAGAACATTGAGGTTCGATCAGTTGAATCTCAAGGAGGACAAAGACCTATGCAAGGAGTGCACCAGGCCAACACTCAGATGAAGTGTTGAATACAGTCGTCTACAGGTTCATCAAGTACAAGAAGTGTGCAGAGGCGTGAACTTGTTTCAAGTTCTTAAGCTCAAGAGTAATAGTGACTTTGTGCATAGATTCCAACAGAAAGGAACAATAAGCCGAGACCCCTCGAGGTCCAAGTATTGGGCAAAATCTTGGAGCCGAAGGAGTGTTCAGAGGAAGAGACGGATGGTTGATATTCTCCATGGATAACTCGTGATGTCATGAGGAACGTCAGAATTGACAGAAGATGCAAGGGGGTTAGCAGCTGGAGAAACCCATCACCCAAGAGTCAAGGGTCAATGTGAACCGTTGATCTCCTATGTGATCTCACATATCGGGGATCGGGAAGTGGAGCGACCAAGGGTTGAGCCTTGCATTTTGGATTCTCGGTCAGCGAAATCGTGACACAAGTGTGAGCCATTGGATCAAGGGAGGATTATAGCCGTCGATCTCACCTAAGGCACGAATTTGGGATTCAAGGTTTGACGAGGAAGAGAACAGTTGTTGGTTTTTCACTCAAGTCTCGAAAACCAAAAAGAGACCGTGTGGACAGGTGGCACATCCCATATATAGGGGCCATGCAGACGACAGGTGGCACATCCCAGAGAAGGGGTCACATGGAGGTGACAAGTGGCGTAAACACAACAACCATGGAGAGGTGACAGGTGGCACATGCTCGCCACCGTGGAAGGTGTCAACACTCTGTTGACCTATATCAGGATTCAGGGTTTGCCATTCCAAAAGGCAAGGAACGCTTGCAACAAGAATTGAGAAGTCCTGAAATGAAAAAGAAAAGGGCATTGGGACTTGAGTCCTAGCCAGAGGTCATATGAGCAAAAATGTCTGGGGGTTAACCAGAGACGAAATCCCCAATCAGGATTTGGGGTTCAGCATTTCAAATGACAAGGAGTGGAGAACTTGCAGGTGGAAGTCTCGACTGTCTAAAGCCGGTAGCGCTTTAGATGTTAAGCGTGTGGTCACCGGGTAGTGGTCACCTGGGTGAAGATAAGGAAAGGGGCCGAGACCCTTAACCCCGTTTTAGGTTTCAGGGATTGGAGAGACAAGGGTCTCCTTGCATCCGGAGAAGCCAAAATCCAACTCATGATTAGGACCCTTGGGTGTAGACCTTGGTCATAACACCGTGGTTTCTTGGAGGAGGTGAAGTTCGCAACTTGTGCATGTTCGCACAGGTGGGGCTACTGAAGAACCTGTGGATCGTTAGCAGGATTCCTGTGAGGAATCGCTGAGCTAGGCTAGCCTAGATTTTAGAGGAGATCGATCCTGAGCGGATCTCAACCTGAGGGCAGGGGGTCTGCACCATTTGGTATCAAAGCCTAATTTATGTCTATATACTATAGGCAGAAGGAGGCAGAAGGAGAGGAAGAAAATACTCTGATACACATCATTGTGGTATCAGAGCCTGATTTATGTCTGTATATTGCAGGTAGAAGATGGCTACTGAAGGCCATGGATGCAGTAGGAAGAAGAAACACTAGCAGTAGATAAATGATGAAATGGATAAAGAACTCATTGAAGTGAGGGTGAGGATGGAAGATCTTGCACTGCGGGTGCAGCAGAACACAAAGACACATTGGGTGTATGAATGGCCTCTAAGGAGGAAAGCAAAGTGGCCAGTCAAGGAATTTTTGGCCCGAAGGCAGCGGAGACTGCTGAAGGAATGGCTGAGGTATGTGGAAAGCCTTAGAGATGAAGAGGAGATGGTTCATGTGTGTGAACCAGAGAATGGGAGAAATCTCAGTGATGAGGAGGAAGAGATATCGAGCAGAGATCTCAAAAGTTGCCAAGCGGGCAATGAGGAACTTTCAATTTGCCAGGTGGGCAATAAGAAGAGGTCACAGGATGATCTCAAAGACTACCAAAAGGGTAGAATAGAAAATTCAGGTTGCCAGGAGGGCAATGAGATGAGATCGTTGGAGGATCTCATAGACTGCCAAGAGGGCAGAGAGGAAATCCCATATTTCCAGGTGGGCAAGGGAGAGCATATGATACTGTCTGAGAGTCTCATGAACTCAGGGATGAGTTCGTGTCAACGAGAGGAGATGATAGATAAGGATCAGACACAATTTCTGATCATTGGGGGAATTGAAGTATTCCTACCACATAGCCCAGTGGAGGCCAAAGCATGTGTTGTATATGCAATAGCAGCACGAGAAGGACAACCAACAGTGATGGTCAAAGAGGAAGAAATGGATAAGACATTAGAATCAGCCCCAACGGAAGAAGAACATGGGGATAAGTTACTCACTCCATGGGAGTTGGAGTTAGAAATGCTGGAGGATTGGTTAAGCCATACAGAGACAGTAGATGACTTCCCAGAGTAGACAGTCATGCAGGTGTTAACAGAGGAGCATTTCGAGGAATTGCTTGAAAATTTCAGCCAGGGAGCTGAATAGATGATGATGACTGTAATGTCGAGGCATGCAGCAGCAGAGGAAGGAAAATTCCAGTCTAAGGAGAAGCTGGAGGAAGCTGGAATTAAACCATCACAAGGGGAAATGGCAGAAGTAAGTCTATCAGAGAAGGTGACTGAACAACAGGTCAGTCAAGAAGATAAGACTGCAGAGTTGAATTTTGCAGCAGGGTGGCAAGTTGAGGCTACAGAGGAAGAATATGGCATGGGAGATCTAGTTTATCTACCCATTTGCAGGAAAAGTGCAGCAGAGCAGGCTGCAAAAGGAGAGTCATCCATGGGAGCAGCTGGACGAGATAATTTAGGAGATCATAAGGTTGATGATCATATTAGAATAAGCGGTTAGCAAAGGGAATTTGAGTAGAGGAGAACCTTCCATAGCAGCAGGGCAGCAGAAGAAACAACAACAGCGAAGCGATGGAGCGGATGGACCACTCTAAAGAACTGTTTGGGATCTAGGTGGATTTCAACAACAATGTTGGGAAGCTCATGAGCATGAGCTCATGAATTTCTCACAGCAGAGGAGTATGATGTAGGAGCATCACTCCAAGCCAGCTACACGCCATCCAACCAACACATCAAGTGCACATTCAATGGAAGGAGAGAGGCGCAATCTTCCCGTTTTTCAAATTTTGAAATGTAATTAAATGTTTGTAAGGCCGAAGAGATAAAATCCATGCATGTACACAGGCTTTAGATAAAGGTTTCCTTAAATGGTTATAAGGCTGAGATCTAGATCCGATTCGGACTAGAAAGCCATTCAATGTAATTGAATGTAAATTAATGAGAGTTGGTGAGATGGAGGGAAGAGCTCAAGGATCCCCCTTTTGTAAAAATATCTTTGTTTTCTATTTAGGAGAGGGTAAGAGTAAGAGTAAGAGGAAAGAGAAAAGAGGTAGAACAAAGAATAGGTAGAAAAGAGAAGAAGTCGTGACTCTGTTGTAGTCTGAGCTTTTGTAACCTTTGTACAGGCATTATGAGATTAATACAAAGAGCATTTTTTCCTTCATTTGAATATTTGTGTGATTATTCATTATGAATGTCTTTATGTGTTTATGATATGTTGTAGATGTGTGTTAGTTTGCATTTGCAGGTTACAGACAGAAGTCGTTGTCTGTTGAGTTCTTTGATTTTTAGGTTTGGATTCTTTGTGGTTTCATGCAAGAGTGCATGACAGAGTACTGCGGTCTCTGAAAACCAGTGCAAGAGTGCACTTTTGAATTTTGTAGAATTTCAGACAAAGATGTGCCAGGAGGGTGCACCAGCTGAAGTCATTGACTCAAGGAGGAAGCCTCAAGGTTGTTGAACACCTTCAAGGAGAAACTATGCAGAGGAGAGCACAGAGAGGAGAAGTAGAATTGTTGTGAATTATGTAAAGGCTCTGTCAGGAGGGCATTGAGAAAATGCATAGGATGCATTGAGGAGAACTCTATTTCAAGTTCGGTGAGAAGACAGAGTCATTGAAGATTCTAGAAAACTCTACTAGGTGGGCATTGAGTTGGTGCAAGTGTGCACAGAAGGAACTCTTGTTTGAGTTCATAGAGAAGAGAAGTGCCACAGGAGGAGAAACTCATAGGGTTACTGAACACCCTATAGGCTCAGCAAGGTGTTCTTGAGCAGGAAGTTACAGAAGAGGGCACATCCATCCCTTCAAGGAGAGAAAGGGACAAATACCATTGAGGTCTGAGCAGTTGAAGCTCAAGGAGGAAAAAGACCTGTGCAAGGAATGCACCAAGCCAACACTCAGATGAAGTGTTGAAGAAAGTCGTCTGAAGGCTCATCAAGTACAAGAAGTGTGCAGAGGCACGAACTTGTTTCCAGTTCTTAAGCTCAGGAGGAATAGTGCCTTTGCACACAGAGTCCAACATAAAGTAACAATAGGTCAAGACCCCTCGAGGTCCAATTATTGGGAAAAATCTCGGAGTTGAAGGAGTGTTTAGAGGTAGAGACAAATGGTTGATATTCTCCATGGAGAACTCATGAAGTCGTGAGGACCGTCAGAATTGTCAGAAGTTGCAAGGGGGTTAGCGGCTGGAGAAACCCATCACCCAGGAGTCGAGGGTCAATGTGAAATGTTGATATCCTATGTGATCTCACATATCAGGGATCAGGAAGTGGAGCGACTAAGGGTTGAGCCTTGCATTTTGGATTCTCGGTCGGTGAAATCCCACACAAGTGAGACCCATTAGATCGAGGGAGGCTTATAGCCGTCAATCTCACCTAAGGCACAAATTTAGGATTCGGGGTTTGAAAAGGGAAGAGAACAGTTGCTAGTTGTTCGCTCAACTCCTGAAAACCGAAAAGAGACCATGTGGATAGGTGGCACATCCTAGATGTAGGGGCCACGTAGACAATAGGTGGCACATCCCAGAGAAGGGGTCACATGGAAGTGAAAAGTGGCGTAACCACATCAACAAGGGAGAGGTGACAGGTGGTGTGTGCTCGTCACCATGGAAGGAGTCAACACTCCATTGACCTATATCAAGATTCAGGGTTTTCCATTCCAAAAGGCAAGCAACGATTGCAACGGGAATTGCAAAGTCCTAAAATGTGAAAGCGAAGGGTGCTGGGACTTAATTCCTAGCCAGTGGTCACATGAGCACAAACGATTGGGGGTTAACTAGAGACAAAATCCCCAATCAGGATTTGGGGTTCGACGTTTCAAATGACAAGGAATGGAGAACTCGCAGGTGGAAGTCCCGACTACCGAAAGCTGGTAGCGCTTTAGGTGTTAAGCACGTGGTCATCGGGTAGTGGTCACCTGGGCATAGATAAGGAAAGGGGCCAAGAGCCTTAACCATGTTTCAAGTTTATGGGATTAGATACAAGGGTCTCCTTTCATCCGGAGAATCAAAAATCCGACTCACGATTAGCACCTTTGGGTGTAGGCCTTGGTCATAGCACCGTGGTCGCTTGGAGGAGGTGAAGTTCGCACCTTGTACATGTTCGCACAGGTGGGGCTACTGAAGGACCTATGGATCATTAGCAGGATTCCCGTGAGGAATCACTGAGCTAGGCTATCTTAGCTTTTGGAGGAAATCGATCCTGAGTGGATCTCAGCCTAAGGGCATGGGGTATGCACCATTAGCTCTATTTCCCAGAGCCATTCTTTCCATGTTTCTCATCATTGCCTCAAACCTTTCCTCTAATGTTTGTGATGTTGAAGTCTATTCTTTATCCTGAGTTTTGTTTGTGTCCCTGCCAGAGTTAGTTTTCATTTTCCTTGAATCCATTAGGTTCACTTCGACCTCTATGGCATCAATCATCATATCATCCAATGTGGCAGATCTTCATTCTCTTAATAATAAAGAAAAGTCACTTTCAAAAGAATCAACATATCTGAGTTAAGAAGCTTTAGGGGGGGGGTTTACCTCAACAAGAATTTCATTATAGACCTTGATGAATCTAGCTAAAAAATACTGCACTGTTTCATCAGGTGATCTCTTCATGTTGTTGTACTGGGTAAACAACTAAAGGGGATTTTTTTTATCCCCCCATTTTGCAAGGAATCTTGTCTCAAAAGCTTCAAAATTTGCGATACTATCTGGTGGAAGGGAACTGAACCACTTCCTCACTTCTCCTGCAATAATTTGTGTAAACAACCTCATATTCACATCTTCAAAGTCCTCCTCTTCCAAGTTTATGAAATTAAAAAACCAGTCTAGATGCTTTTGAGCTGATATGTTACCTTCAACATCATATATTTTGATCCTTAGGTTGTAATCTTGAGGAAAATCATGTAATTGAGCAGGTAGTACGAGGGGAGAAAATCTGGTTGTCATAGCTGTTGTGAGGGGTTGGAGTGGTTGTTGGTTCTAAGAGGGGATCACTATAGGCTTGACAGATGCAGCTAGAATCAAATCTTGGAATCTCTTTTCGTCAAAGACGGTCTCGCTTAAACAAGATTCAGACTTAGTTTTGAATAGGATTTGCTCAAATTTTACGTCAAACTCGAGGTCTTCAATGCTAGTCACTTCATCCTTGATAAAAGACAGATATCGGTCTGGACGCAACACTGGGGTTACTGGATTTTATTTTCTTTTACGTACAATATTTTTAGGGTCAGACACAGGGATTGCAACTTTTGGGACTAGGTTTCTCCTGGTGTGGATTTTCCTAGGAGCCAGGATTTCTATCTCACACGGTGTGGTGCAAATGGTCTATGAGTAACGGAGTCATTAGGGTAAAAATAATCTCAACCAATAAGGTGCTTTATCCATTGTCACCCTCAGGGATCAAACTAAATCTTGAATTCACTTTTCCTAGGGAAGATTTTTCAATTTCATCCCCGGCAGCGGCGCCAAAATGTTAGCACTCTGTAAATTTTGTCCAGTTGATAGAAAAACAACAAAGGTAACTGTTTCAAACATAATTAGAGCTGAGGCACTGTCCTTCTCAACTCAGAGAGGTCTCTCTCATGTCACTTGATATTTCTTTGGAAATCAGTGGCTAGATTTGGTTTGTTTTGGGGGTTTTTAATAAAGTTGTTGGCAATGAAGGGGAGGAACACTCAGGGCTATGGAGTCAAAATTCTGAAAGTGAATGAAAACAATGATCAGCCAGTAGAAATCTCTATAGGATAAAGGCTAAATGAGGTGATGAATATGAGTTATATTTGAATTTAAGTAGAGTGTAGGAAGATAGAGAAAACAACTAACTGCATCAGAGCATTACTGAAATGAATTCTAAATTTGTTAAGAAGAAAATTACACAGTTTAAATTTATTAAGCCAAGAGCATCACAAGATGAATTATGGGCCTTTAACTCTCCAATTTAAACAGAATACAGTGCAAATGGTAATAAAGAATCACAAGAAATGCATACGATGAGAGAAGACAAAACTCATGTCACCACCATTAGAATCCTTTCATAGAGACTTCAAAAGATTCTACATGTATATTCAATTTAGCTTCAGAAAATTACAATAGAGTTTGGAACAACCAAAAAGGTTCCCTTGCACTTCTGCCAACCTTAATTCATTCATATGCCCCACTATTTATACAATTCGATTATAATGGTTGAAACTAAAATGTTTCATCTTCTACAACTGATTATAATAATTTCAACTGACAGTCTCGGCATATGAACCAATTTACAATGATTACACAAAATACGTTTCAAAACTAGGAACATATTTCTCTTACTGCTCAGCTTCCTTTACGATATCTGGCTTGTCCTGATATTCTGTCGAACTTGCTGGTTTGGTGACATCTGGAGGTCACTTACAGGTCTTGGGAAAACTGCATTTCATCTTGCCAAGCCACACGATTTCCTTCCACTGTGAGTCAGAATGAATATCATAATCCATCATTTCCTTTATCAAAATATCCAGGTCAATGCACGTAGCATAGGACATAGTCGGCAGGCCAATATTCATTGTTTTAAACTGATTCAAAATCTCAAAGTCTGTGGCCAAATACTCTACCATAATTGGACCTTTCAGACTCTCCAAAATTGGACCTTTGGATCTAGACACGAAAATGGGTTAAACTATAATTTATGTGTCAAATACATCAGAATCCCTGTCAATTAGGGCTTCTTATTTAGAGGCATATTCTTGCTCTTTCACGGACAAAATGACAGGGTTGGTGGCCATGATGAAAAATACCTGTAATTCGGTAGAAAGTGTGAGAAACTGGCTCATTGTTGTGATTTAATTTTGAATGGAGGGTTTGTGCCACTTTTCAAACATTCGAGTGCTTTGAAATATTATAGAATAATGAACCCGAGACCCTCCTTTTATACGTGTTTTTCCATATCGGGGATTGGATAAAACAGTTTTGGGTAGACCACTTTTCACCCCGATGTGCCTCTGAGGGTGCCACACATCCATGAATGAAACCATGATATTTTCCCCGGCCCCGCCTTCAAAAAATTATCCTTTGTGCTACTTCAATGCCCGATATGTGTCTTGGTCGTCGATCTGGGCCGCTCTGAGATCTACGGTCCACCAAGTCCCATCAAATTTCGATATCGGGGATTGGAGAAAACGGTTTTGGGTAGACTTATTTTCACCTCGATGTGCCTCTAAGGATGCCACGCATACACGAATTAAACCATGGTATTTTCCCTAGCCCGCCTTAGAAAAATTATCTCTCGCGCTATTTCACCACCCAATATGGTTCTGGGACGTTGATATAGGCCACTTCAAGATATATGGTTTGTCGAGTCCTACCTTTCACACTTCTGCTATATTTTTCCATATACTTCCATAAGTGACCTTATCCTCCAAATTATCATGCTTCCATAGAGATGTAGCTCTTCTCTAAATTTTCGAGACTTGGATCCTATCTGAAAAATTGTTATGGTGATAACACGACACACCCTCTATAAAAGAACCCATAAATGAGACAATAGGAACCCTTGTATGTTATGAACCCCATTTCCAAAAGTATTACACCCATCCACCTCATATTATTTTCATTACTTATAGAGGTTTCCCAGAACACACTCCTTGACTTGAGGAATGACTCACCCAGTAGGTCACCATGACAACCCTCCCATACCTAAACTTGGCAAGTTGCATAGGGTCTTTGAGCACTTGTTTGATTTGAAAAGGTTGTTTTGATGCACATGGTTAGGTGGATCTTGTATTAAATATGATTTTACTTGGCATGGTACATTTGACTTGAGACCCTTGGAGGTTGCTTTCATTTGTCTTTGAAGGACCTTGCTTGGTGGACGTTTTTGGAGGAACAAGCCTATCTTGGGCCTTCATTATGGAAATAATCCCACAAGATGGATTCCATAACCCACACCTTGGGAGTTGATAGATGATGAACGTTTACTTTGGAGGCAAGAGAAGACACCTTGAACGAAGATACCTAACCCTCACTTACCTAATGATTTTCCTTTGGAGGCCATACTCTATTATTTTGGGATTGATGTCACCTTGGGATAGGGTTTTATTAATGGTGGTGAGGTTTGATGATGGCTTAGAATTTTTGGTGGAGTGGAAGAGACTTCCCATGATGTCACATGGCCTTTGGAGGCCCAACATCCCCTTAAACAACCCAACAACTTGCTAGAAGTGCCAAAATGTCACCCTCTAGGGGCATGATGTCATCTTTTTAGGGTTTAATTTGTGTAAAATTGAAATTATGTTGTAAAGGGGAAAAATAAGGGAGGTTGGCCTCCTTATTTTTTGTTTTACCATAATTAGGTGGACAAACTTATTTTACATGACCTAGTATAATTAAAGTTTATTTCACATTTCATTTTCATAACTCTCTCACTTGAGAAGAGCTACTTGGCTGAAATTTTCTCCCCTCTTGGGAAAACCTCATATCTCTCTCTTTGATGAAATTTGGATGATTAATACTTTTCTAGTGGAGCTAAGTGGTGCACTATCTCTTGGAGGCTTGTATTTTTCTATGGTGATGAATTGTCTTGCTAGATAAGGGTTTATCTTGCATATCTCTTGGAATTGGTAAGAAATTTATGCATATTATTGAGTTTTCTTTCTTGATTCAAGATTTTCTTGGCCAAAAACCTTGGAGGATTATAAGGGCCTACACCCACCACCAAGTTTATATTTGTTGTTGATTGGATAAGCCATTGTAAAGGTTTCTAGGAGGATTAAAAGGGCTACTCACTCCTAAACTTACCTTGTTACATTTACTTTCTCTAGGGAGTAAAAGATATTACACCCATAGAGAAGTAGTATACATAACTTTATACAAGAAAACTCCATAACCCATTAAAAATGAACTAATCTAAATTTTCATTGGAGAAATAAAATCATCTGATTTGGTACACATGATTTTGAGAGATATTGATTTTGTTCAAGTTGGAATATTTTCTTAGTGTCAGAAGGTTGTTTGAGCCACTAAGGCATATATGTTGGTTTAGTATTTCTCTGGTTATAATCAAATAAAATCTAAATCCATTAGGTCTGCATAAAAACTCATTCAAACTCTTTATTTTACTTACTTTTCCACCATTAAAATTTGCTTGGAAAACACTATAACTAATTTACTCATCATTGGCTATCTTTTGGGTTGTTTACTTGTTGATTTTGGTGGTTTGATTTTGCTTCTTTATAAAAAAAATCTATAGACACTTGGTTGTCATAATAATTTGTTGATAACATCATCTAACAACCTTCTATTGTCCCTAAATACTTGTTCTATTTCACTATAGTTAAACTAGTAATTGCCAACTTAGTCTCTTGCATCATTTACTTAAATTTTGGTGATATATATTGCAGCCATTGTTATCATTTACTTGCTGATATATATTCTTGTTTACTGCTGCAATATAGGACAACAAGATTCACTTTATTTTCCTTTTGATTATTTGGCTTGTATATCTGTATTTTGTCTTGTCTTAGGCAGGTATATTACTCTTTTGCAGGTACACTCCACTTTGGAAACCTAGCCTTACCAACAAGACTCTTACTCAAGCCATTTTCTACTTATTACTTCGACCTATAGGAGTTTCACCTTCCATTATATCACTTTTCATATCAATCCCCCTAGGGTCACTGAGATTCCCCCCTTGTGGTTTTTTCATCATCACTAAACAAAGGGGAGTGTTTATCTAATGTGATAGTAGGAGTAATCTCACAGTTGTCTGAATTTTGTAGATTGGGTCAATATTTTCATAACCTACAATATGTGCGATAATAGTCCCATCCTAGAAGAGAAATGACCCATCATCATGGAAAAGGTCCCACTTTCTCTCTCCAAGTACAACATCCTTAAGAAAAGGTCCAATGTATTCAACAGAAGGTGGAACGTCCTCAATCAAGTGGTGGGGATGGCCTCCATAGAAGTGTGATAGTAGACCCTCAATATCCTCCAAAGGATCCAAGTGTTAACCAAACATCTGGCTATGTGAAATCAATCACCCAAGTAGGGGATCATATGGTCCAATACACTATGAATACCAAAGGTAAGGTACACAATCCAAACAAAACATATAAAGTGAGTCATTTCAATACAAAATCCATTATATATATATCTCACAAAGTATCATCTTCAAACTTCACATTAGCTTACAAACTTATACAATTTTCCAAGTATAGATATGGGAGGATCATTATTACCCCCTATTAGGTGTGCCAATACCAAGGATAAGAAGTATGTCCCAAGGAACCCATCAAGGAGTATGTGAAATGGTATGTGGTATGGGTTGGGGTTTACTTCATGGGGTAGATTTCATTGGCATGCAAGGCCATGTATGATAGTCATCCTCATGAGTGCCTTTGTAGAGGGAACACTCAGGAAATTAGGTACCCTTTCCTTGGCACTGTGTCTTTCTAAATCCCTATTTGTATTTTTCTTTATTTCTTTACACTTTTTTGGATTTTGAATTTGATTTTCTAAGTCCCTTTTACGATATGCATTCATTGCATAGGAATTGGGGTGACAACCACTTAGCGAGGGGGTAGATCTCATGCTTTATTTCCTTCTTGGTTTTTAATACATTACATTTCTTATTTGTTTCTTTTCCTTTCATTTTGAAGTACAGATTTCTCTTTCTATATCATTTTTTTATAAAGTTGCATCAACCTTAGGAATTCAATCCCCTTCTTCTCGTGGGATTATGAAGCATGGAAATTTTTGGGATACATGTAACAAACAACCCCAAATAAAGGAAAATGCATAAATAACATATGAAATATGTTAATCATGGTAAGGGATGTGGACATGTTACCCCATTAATACCCCCCAACAATACGACTTTTCCCAAGAGTGAAAACACTTGAATAAAAGATGGTGATCACCACCAAGCTGAAACAAAGTAAAAATTATAAGTTCAAAACATCATGATTCATTATCCAATTCAACCCATAATCACCATTTCCATTCCTCAAGTATTGACATTATCACTTAATATGAAGCGTCAGAACAATATACCTCAATGTTTAATGCCCCATGTCATATGAGTGAGCTGATTTGAGCATGTAATGGGAAGAATCTATGGGAAACTATTTGTGGAGAGTTTGAAATGACATCATCGAAATTGTCATCTGGAAAGTGGATTATGGAGAAAAAATCTTCGCTATTTACCCCTAGAAGTGAGGGGTAAAATCAGGCTCCAACATGGAGACATGTGCTCACCATAGAGTGCATGAGAACCTCAACAATCATTTGAAATCCAAGACCTACACTTTGTATCAAAACTAAAAAAAATCTTGCTACATTCTAACATAAGACCATTAATAAAGATGAGTGGGGGGATACAGTCCCCCTTGTAAATGAAAGATAAAATTAAAATGCAATAAAACCATAATGTCAATTTGTTTTCCTCTTTTTTTATATATAGGCAAAAATCTAATCAAAATCACAATTATCTATAAATGCATATGATAAAGAAATAATTGAAAGCAAGTAAAATATAAAAGACAATCAAGATGCATGAAATAAATACACAACATGACCTACAACTATCCTACCTAATGCTACATGACAACATAAATGCTAGGTATAATCATACAACCAATGAATCCAACCTAGCATCTCATTGAGGTGAAAAGTTCTACCCTTGTGGTTAGTTATGAGACAAAACAAGGATATATCAAGCATAGAATAGTCATGAGCTACTACAGATACTAGGTCATAACTAAAGGTAGAATCCAACTCATGAAGGTGGGAAAGCACATCAAAATCATGCCAAGATTGGCATGTACATACACAAGATTACTCTATCAATATTTTTATGGGGTTGCAATATGATAATATCGATTCATCCTTTCTCCAAGAAATGCCTTCATGATGCAACCCTTGAATCTCATAAGATTGTTTCACACACTTCAAGAGATGACCACCTTGAATTTCATGTACAATATCATTTCCCAAGGATTGCGATCGAAATATAAGAAACCTGAAGAATACCTCATGGTTTCCCAAAAAAGAAGTGGATGAAAAATGGGGTGTAAATTCATCTCTTAAAGAAAAAAAATTCTCCCAACTTAGGGTTTTTTTACCTTCTAAATGTGGCTAGAAACCCTTGCAACAAACCATAAGTTGAAAAAACTTCTTCCTCATAAATATTTCAGCACCCAAAACATAATTTCTAGTTGTGTCTCCAATGACATATTGAAGATAAGACAAAGAAAAATATGGTTGTAAATTTCTGCTATGAAATTATTGCTTCCTTAGGTGAATCACAGCCTTATAAGACTCCTCTAATGTTGATTTGACAAATGAATTTTCATCAAAATCCGAGCATAGGGGTGGCTGAAATTTTATTCATTCTTACCTTAATTAAAAAACTCCAATTTTTCAAAAGGATATGTATCATACCTCATAGTATATGGCTAGGAATTGTCATGAGAATACTATAATAAATCATCCCTAGGTGGTTGGAACAAATTTGTGAACAAGTGCTCTTCATGTTTCCAAAAATTTGAATCATTGTCATACACATATGGTTGTTTCAAAGGAAAAAATTATGCACTCTCGACTCTAGAATCATCATCAATAGCATAAATTAGATCCCCATCAAAATGAAATCAACTTATATCCCATCTATGCCTTCCAATACATATAAAATCATCAACATTTTCAATCTCATGGTCATCATGTTCTTCATCCAATGAAAATTTTACCACATCCATGTTGAGAAATATGGTGGAAAAAAATATGAAATAGAGGACACAGTACTGCAGATGATCGAAGAGGAATAAACATTTCAAAGAAAGGGGTGGTTCCTAAAGACATTGTTACAACACTTAATGTAATGTTCCCATTTTTTTATTCCCCCATCTTACAGTCAGAGGTGACCTTATGAGATTATGCCAATCTCACCAGAGGAGTAAAATGAGGATAACAGTGAGCTCGGGTAATTTGGAGGAGTTGTATGGGGCCCAGGATATCCCATTCACCATATTTCATCATCAAGATCATTTCTGCATAGTTCACTTTTGGTTTTGTGGCAAGGATTCGAGGTACTATATTATGGTTTTTAATAGCTATTGGTTTCTAATTTATTTGGTTATCATTGTATGTTTTTTCCTTATGTATTACATGAATAAATATGGGCTGAAATACATCAAAAAATACACTTAAATTAATGCTACATCCATTGTACATAGAGTGTTTGACAAAATGTTTCAATCAGCCAACACACATAAAACATAACAACCATCAATTATATCTAGAATCCCACAACTAGGGAGTTATAAGGAGGTAGAAATTATTTCAAATGACATGCTAACACATAAAAAAACTTCATCAAAGCCGGGACAACAAGAAGAAGACATTTTCTAAGGGAAATTGAAAATACCATAAAAATATTTGACAAAAGATCTCAACCACATAGATTTGATTTTTATATTAGATTTGGTTGGGGATGTTGTTCCTAATTTTGTACTTAAGGCTCAAAGCACAATCTCAGGCATCAGGAAATGAGGAAAGTTTAAAAGTTTGTTTTTTCTGTCTTAGTTATGTGAGAAAAAATCCTTAAATTGAATTAATAGTATGACAGCTCAAAGGCCGTTTTTCGTGTCTGAGTTAAATTTGAAACTATTGGATGTAATGAGAGAAAAACATAAAGATGTTAGACAAATCAAGGCATAAAATACAAAAGAATATTACTTTGTTATAGAAGAAGAAAATAGATAATATAACCTTTAAATGAAGCATAAAATGTAGCTATCTAATTAATTCACAGGTCTTGTATCTACTAACAGTAAATACAGAGGAAAAGTTGTTTGTTATTAGATAACTAAGTGAAACATAACCACAATAGATGTTGTACTAAATTGCGATCAGGCATTCATCAAGGAAATATATGAAAAATCGCTAGAATGTGGAAAGACAAAAGAACACATAACTCAAATGGGAGAAATATGGAATCGTTGGTCTGCACTTGTATTAATTCTAAATGAGGAGATTTTTCTCGATTACAACCGGCAAGAAGCATCCCCTTTCTCATTCTTTCAAATATGTATTTATACAAAAGTTCCCAACCTCAAACGGTTGGAATTCCTCTATCTTTAGAATAACTAAAATTACAAAATATGGAAACTGAAACTCTTCATTTGCAATCTTCTTGATCTTCTCGTTATGTTGGCATGAACGTTTTCCTTTCCTGTCTTCTAGCTCCAAAATAGATAATGTACACAGACTGTATTCATTTGTTTCTAGAGGTACTACCTTTTCCCTGCTCCATACATTTGATGCACCTGCCCACAAATTCGGCTACCAACCCAGAAGACCCTGTTAAGTTATTAGCCTAAAAATGTATAATTTATTTTCCAGCTGAGGAAATATCTCTTCTATCCGTCTATCCTATGAAATAATAGACTGCAGTTGTAGATTAGGCTTCACTAGCCATCTATCTATTTGAGCAATTTCAACCTGTATTATATGTGATATTTCAGCTTGTGCTTTTTCCATATTTGTTTTAATGTCAAGCTGATGTTTGGCTATATTAATATGACCCAGAGTTCTAGAACTATCTTCTTTATCAAAGCCTAATAATTATTTGTTAAGTGAACAAAAAACTTCTTCGCAAGATTCTTTCAATTCCTTAGCCATTTTCCTACCTTCGGCTATGTTTGACTCCTAAGTCTTTAGTATAATATCACGTCTAGTTTTCTCTGAAATAGACAACCCAGATGCCATAGCTCTTCCTTCTTGTGTTGATGATATAATTGCTTCTTGGAAGGTAGTTCGGGCAACGATAGCCTCTCTCTCTCTTAAAACAATATTACTTAATGCTTTATCCATCACCTGAGAATGATTTTGGATGATTTTTACTTTAGAGAGCAGGATTTGTTGAGATATTTCCAGTTTCTTTAGCACCTCCAACGCTTGATCTTGAAACAGTGCTATATCCATAACCATTTTCTCAGTGGAACTGACATTGTCTTGCAATTTTTTTATCAACTCATCTTGCTAGATAGTCTGTCTTTTGCTCACTTGCATATTCTTATGCATATCGTCAAGACTGGACTTGAGCATTTGTATTTCTTTTTTATCACTAGCTCTAGTCTGTTCCAATCCTTTATTGACTTCTTCTCTGACATTCTTTTCTACATTCCTTATTTGATTTTGCAACTGACTTATCATCTAATTTCTCTGCTTCAGTCTTTCTTTTAGGTTATCAACTAAGAATAGGTTAGCTATTACAAAAGCTCCCAAAGAGTCATCTACCTCTGTAGAAAAATATTCATCTTCCAAACTCTATCCATCCAATAATACTCTGTGTGTTTTGACCATTGCACCCTCTTTCTGGTGCATTTCTTTATTCACCACAACTTTCCTTTTCTTACTGAAAAATAAATTGGATGGAGGTATCTCTTCAATAGATATGGGTGTGAGATATCCTATGAGTATTACCTCTGTATTGGGGTTTCCTCTAGTGGACTGTAATGGTGTGACACTCTGAATGAAGTTGTCGATTTCTGTGGATAATTGTTTTCCGGTTTCATTTGTAGTTGATTCATTCGATGGAGACAATGACCTATCTTCTCCTTGCTTTGTTAATGTCTCTGGTTGATCTTTGGCCTACTCATTAGATACCTCAGTCTCCGGGATATCTTTTTTCTGAGTCAAGATCTCATACTTCTCTGAGTTTTCTGGGGATTCTTGTTTGCTAGAGCTTCTGACTTCTAGATTCTAGGTATATGTTTGTTGTGTAGTAGGAGTCATCAGGTTTTCCCCTTGTAATACTTTCAAAAGAATAATTCTTCGGTGTTTTTGTAAGTTGTAAAAATCAACTTATCAGGTGATAGGGCTCTAACTCGGCTCAAAAATTATTGGTAAGATATCACCCCTCAGAACACTTCGTCCGGAGGGGATTCTTCATGTTCATACTTTTTAAGATTGCAACTGGCCATATGGTTACCCACAACCTTTTGCGGGTCGTGCTTCTTAAATTCAATGTTAACTAGCTTTATTTATTCTAATGTCACAGCTTCCACTCTAGAGTGGCCAAAATCTAATAAAGAAAATACACCAATCTGTAAGGGAAAATATGGCCATACCTTTTTCTGCATGACTTTGAGTTATTTTCTAATCCTGCCGAGTACAGTTTGTCATGCGACCTCGCAGCACACCATTCGGTCTGGTAAAAATCGTGGTAAAGCATATGGGGGAACTGAACAATCGAACACTCTGATGTAAGAGAAGTGCTCCTCAATATACTAGTCTGCCACTTTATCCAGGTTAGCCACAAATGTATATGAAATTCTAGGAGGTGGGTGACCAAAAATAACAATGTGCATCAACACCGCTACCCAATTACAGATTTCATAAAAGAAATTTTTCGCTTTGTCTTCCTAGAGTTTTGAATGATAAATATGAATTAGTTCTATGCTATCTGGATTCCAGGTCCGACCCATTAGCGGGAAAGGCATCATGAAACAGATGATGTCCATAATATAAGATGACAAAAAAAATTAAGTTGATTTCCCCTTGGCTTTATTTGCTAGTATTCTGTAATTTCACTGGCCAAACTATCCGACAATATCTTGGCCCAGTCGAAAGATTAACCTTCCACCACTGTGTGTATAATGGGTACCCATGGTAGAAAGAAATGGGTTGTGTTCTCTTTTCCATAAAGTCTTCACATCATCATGGCTATGTACATGAAATGTGGTTGCAATTATGATATTGAGTATATGTCGTGAGAATCAACTCTGATCTTTTTCAGGCGTGAGCACCAGTCCTTGATCAAATCCGAAATATTTTTCCCATATTGATCACACTCCTTCTTGCTAAAATTCTCTAGAAAACTGGTATTATAAGTGAAGTTTGATGTTGGAGACAGCTTATACATCACCTATATGTGTTCCGGCTGAAATGAACTAACAACCACCTTCTGAGAATTGAAAATAGTTCTAGTTGGGACATCCACATGATCTAGTGCCCATTTAATCATGTCATTGTAGGAAAAAAGAATTGGTCTTGTTGCTACCTTATGTATCTATGCCTGAGAAATAGTCTTATATTTGATAGATAAGTCCTCCTTTTCATTGTCGCTTGAATCATCAGGGCATTTTACTAGCTCGTATTGTAGGATGTTGAATACCTTCATCCAGGTTTTCACTGTGTTTATACTTCTGGGTGAGGTATCAGAGATAACCTCTGAAATCTGGCATGAACCCTCACTAGTCACTTTATTTGCTTTTCGTGGCGTAATGGTAGTAGTTCAAAAAATAAAACCTATTATTTGTCACAGAAAACACACAAGATTGAGTATCTCGTTAAGCAATCTCCGTGAAAACGAGAATGTAATTCAGAGAATGAAAAAATCTTATTTGCCTTAAGCGTATCAATCTACGTAGACCTTTTCTAACAACGCATTTAATTCCTTTATTCAAAATATTTGGGCGATAAAGCAGGATCTTATTTGAAATCATTTCCCTAAATCAGCTATTAATGTCATTAATGGTCGATATTTCATGATCTGGGAAAAGTGTAGAGATCATTTGAATTTACCCGCATTTCAAACCAACATAAATTTTACAGGAGATAAGACTGTTTAAGGTGTTAATAAATCAAGCTTTATCATGTTAATTAATCATGCTTAACCTTAATCCATTTTGGGGTTTGGAGTCCCAGGAGATCTTATTTCGTTTCAAGTTATGATCCCCGAATCGCGAGATCGCGATTTGATCAATTTATACTAAGCGAGTTTAACCTTTTAATTAATCATGATTAGTTAAGGGTTTCACGACTTCAGGTATCGATATTTCAAGTTTTTTTTTCAAGACAAGATTCCTGAAATGTGAAACTACGATATGATTTAATTATCGTTAATCATTATTAATCATTTAATTAACCCGGTTTAATTTTAAGCTAGTTTCACAATTTCGTATATCGATACTTTGGTGGTCACTCAAGGCAGGATCCCTAAGTCACGAAGTCGCGATGTGATTAGTTAGTACTAATCTCTTTTACTGCCTTAATTAACATGTCTTAAAACTTATCGTAGTTTCATAATTTCACATGTCGGGACATTGAGACTTTTTATATGTTGGACTGTTAGGTATGGGAAACCCTGAAACCCGATATTTTGAAGATTGTTTTTAGCGATTTAACCCTTTAATTAGTGGGCAGATCCATAACTTTCAAGAAATTAGGATCATTGTATCAAACGAAAGACCTCGTCAATGGTGATATCCAAGTGTGAGTTTGTATTGATTTAACAACAATTAAACCTATTTAAGTCTAAAGCTTAGAAAAAATAAATTTTTCAACATAGGCTCCATCTAAAGATCTGGTTTCCATGCGGGATGAGAAGAACATTAGACCAAGTTCCTTTATTGGGTAAATGGAGTCATTATCACATTTTTGTGAAACACATTCGGAAAGAGGGCACACAGAAGGACTTAAGATTTCATCTTTATCTTTGAAAACTTCATCATTCACTAATTTCTAGTTTAGGCTTATCAATGGCTCCCCTTTCTTGAAACTAACTTCAGATTTGATTAAGATAATCAAAACAACCTTAATTGTTCTAGCATGCTCTATATAATTTTGTTTGCATCAAGGTAAGGTAATTTCAGTGTTTTTAGTCAGGGAGTCCCATGTTAGCTTAGAATGTAAATCTAGTCGAAAAAGAATTAATTACCAGAGTACATTGTAATTCATGTATAATAGCCTTGCAGATATCATAGACATTGCTTCACTGCCAGCGAGCCTGTTCAGTACCCTGGTGAAGTTATCTAATTTCTCACATTGAATTTCCTTTCACCACTTCAATTAGTAATTTTGCATTTAAATGTTGAGATGAGGGCAATCATTTAATGAATTTCATTTCATTATATCTTCTTTTTGTTTTTGGACTGGATGTGGGCAATCATTTAATGAATTTCCTTTCACCATATGTCTTATAATTTTTTGAAACATGAAGTTGGGGAAATCAATTTGTATACAATATACCAGGGATGATATCTGCTTATAATTTAGAAACAGAGGTCTGCTAACTCACTTTGATTACTCTGGCCTAATCCTCCTTTAACCTTCAAAACACCTTTGCCTACAGGGAAATTTCCATGGGGAGTTTTGATTTTCCAGGGACTTTCCTTGAGAGAAACTAATCAGTTTAAACATGTTAGAAGGGATAAGAGAGTTAGGATTAGTCTAGACATACTTTTTGTTCCATTAAAGTAAGAGGAATCATAAGAACGTTTTACCTATTCTCATTTTTGTTTTTAAGATTTGTTTGTCGGTTTTTAGAGCGAAGGTGAAATCCTTTTTCCTCTATGAAGACCATGGGATGATATCAAGAATCACACGAAAATAAAATATTTGAAAATAGGTGGGGGGAAGAATGAGGGTTCTAGATGTTCTGTTATAAGTATGACCACTCCTGTGCAAATTTTTTACTCAATTCCTGAAACTTTTCTCTTAGGTCTTCTTATTGCTCTTTTTTATTACAAGTTTTATTTCTTTTTTTTATTTTATCCAGAGAAAACTCTTGACAATTAAAACGTAATTTCCATTTCTCTAGTTATAGATTAGTTGACGATATTTGTACGTATGAGACCTATGTCATACTAAGTGATACTTCTTTGAAAATTCAGACAGGGCAGAAGCTCATACCTTAGATTTACTCTTATATTTTCAACCAAGTAAACTATTTATTTGTCACCTGTTTCTAGAGAAAGTCAATAATGTTGATGCGTAAACGTCATTTCTTGCAGTATTTTGTCTCTCGGCTATCGACAAGTATTCTGCGTGACAGTAATATGAAGAATGTCATAAATTTACACAAACCAAAACTATATGTGTTACTTATTTTAATATTTTTTGTTTCTATGAAATCAACTAACCTGGTTTTATTTACAGTGGAAGTAAAACTTACCGAAAGAGTGAAAAACCATAAATCAAACTAAGAAAATAAACCAGTATGTGCAGTGAGAGTTTGGAAATTGATCATTGCATAAAATTCTTCAGGTAACACCCGTTGATAGGGGTGTTGAGGATTTTACCATCTATATTTTCTAGCAGAAACGAGTTTTTTCCTTCAACAATTGTGACTTTAAACGATCCACACCAGATATGGTCAAATTTGCCATGATTTCCTGAGTCTTCTTTCCTAGCATCCCACTTTAAAACCAAGTCACTGGGGATAAAATCCCTATCTTTAAATTTTTGGTCAAAAGGGGCTTTCATGTTATCCTGATACTTTTGAAGTTTCTCATCTACCTCAACCCTATTCTGCTGGGCTTCGATCAGTTGATTTATTCTTCTGGTAACGTGATTTGGCTCTTCCTTTTCATCTTGCCAAAGTTTCATTACAGGCAGAGCCAGGTTTATGGGTAGTACCACATCAGTCACGTACACCATTTGAAACGGGGACATCCCGATTGACTTCTTGGTGCCTATTCGATTTTCCCACAAAGCATATTTCAAATGCACATGCCAGGCTTTCTTATTTTCGTTCAACACTTTCTTAATTATGGTGATCAAGATTTTGTTTGATGATTTAGCTAATCCGTTACCTTGAGGATAGTACGCTATTGAATAGCCCAGTACAATATTGTAGTTTTGGAAAAAACTGACCATAGCCATAGATTTGAATGCTTGTTCATTATCTGTAACTATATTTCGAGGACAACCAAATCTAGATAAAATGTTTTCCTCCAAGAAATTTGTCACCACTGAATCTGTAGTGTTTCTGGTTGGAATAGATTCTACCCATTTGGTGAAATAATCTGTAGTGTTCAGGATCCATTTGTGTTGTGCGCTAGAGTGTGGGTTGATTTCACCAATAAAATCTATCTCCCATTGTTGAAACAAGGCTTCTGTTTTAACTGGTACCAAAGGTAATGCGGGAAGCTTTTGTTTGCCTGAAAATAATTGGCAAGGGTTGCAGGCTCTAACTTTAGCACTTACATTAGTGAACAATTTAGGCCAATAATATCCTTCTCTCAGGATTTTATATGTCGTATCTCTCCATGCATGATTTCCTCCACACACTCCTTCGTGAAATTCATTTATGACCCTTTTTGTTTCAGATTCTACCAAGCAGTTTAGTAAAAATCCAAGAGGATCCTTCCAATACAATCTGCTATCCATGATACAATATTTTACTACGTGCAATTTCAACGTTTTGGATTTAGAAGGAGTTATATCTCCTGGGCATTGCACAGTCAAAAGGTAAGAGACTATATCTTTATACCAAGTAGAAGAAGATAACTTCTCCTTGATTTGAGTTGTAGGTATTTGATCGTCGAATTCATCTATGTCTAGAAATCATTTTCACTCTTGCAGACTATTTATTCCGAGCACTCTGAAATTAGATTCGACTAGTAGCTTAGCCAAACCCTATCCTTTGACGAGCTTTTTTGGTTTCACCTCTAGATCGAATTCTTGAATTTTAGCAAGCCATTGACCCCTCTTTCTGTCACTATCGGGTTGCACCAGTATATCTTTAACAGAACTGGTGGGTACATATGAAATCACTTTATAATGTAATACATAGGTCATGAAATATTTTAAGGCCTTCACCATTGCATATGACTTCTTTTCCATTATGTTGTATTTCAACTTTGCATCTCTAAGGATTTTGCTGAAAAATGTTATTGGTTGTTCGAACCCCTCTTCGTTCTTTTGTAGGAGTACTGCAACAATTGTGTGTTCGGATGGGAATGAGAAAATTAAGAATTCCTTCAGATAATCTGGGCTTTCCAGCACTAGTTCTTCACCTATGACCTTCTTGATGCGTTCAAACAATGATTTGGCTTCGGTCGTCCATTTAACCTCGCTGTCTTTTTTAAGCATATATGTAATCAATTTCACGATTTCAGCGAAGTTTGGGATAAATCTTCTCAAAAAATTGATCTTTCCTAAAAATGACTGAATTTCTTTTCTATCTATAGGAATATTGATAGTATCTATAGCTTCAGCCCTTTTCGGGTCGATTTTAATTCCGTTTCGAGATACAATGTGGCCCAAGAGTTTACCTTCCTACATTGCAAAGTGAGATTTCTTGGGATTTAAAGACAAACTGAATTTGCGACATTTCGTAAACGTCTGTTTGAGATGTATTAGATGCTCTGCATCAGATTTAGAAAATATAGTTAGATCATCAATATAAATGACAATGAACTTATCTCTTTCACCAACAAAGGTGATGTCCATAGCTCATTGGAAGGTGGAACCTGCGTTCGTCAGACCAAATGGAATTTTGTCATACATAAAGGTACCACATGGGGTGGTGAACGTGGTTTTTTGTCTATCATCCTCATGGACTGCAATTTGATTGTAGCCCGAAAAGATGTCAATCATAAACATTCTATTTTCTCCGACCACTTTTTCTAATACATGATCCTTTTTAGGTAATGGATAATTATCTTTGAGGGATGATTTATTTAAATTTCTGAAATCTACACACAGTCTGATTTTGCCTCTTTTCTTCTTGACTGGGACCGGGTTGGCTACCCACTGTGAATACCTGAGTGGTACAATGATTTTAGCCTCCAAAATATTCTTTACTTCCTTTTCTATCACAGGAAATAGTATGGGATTTATCTGTCTGAGCTTTTTTCTGAATGGTTTAATGCCTTGCTTTAGAGGAATCTTGTGTTTGATTACGGTGGTATTATAAGTCCTTAATTCATCATAAGACCAGGAAAAAATGTCTTTATATTGTTTGAGTAACTCTGCATATTTTCTTTAGTTTCAAGAGGAAGGTATTTAGATATTTTTACCAGCTTAGGAGTCTCTTTAGTTCCTATGTCACAATATTCAACCTCTTCAGGTTGAGGCTGTAAGGTAAACTTTAATGGATTGTCATCATGATCAAATAATATCTCCAAAGGAATTAAAACCTTATGGATTTGATTATTTTTTAGCACTAACATGCGATGATTTGTGATCTTATCTCCGAACTCCTGAGGGTCTTCCCCTTCCTGCATGATCCAAACAGGGTCATTCTGATTTTCTTGGTCAATATGCATTTCAACAAAGTCGTCCACCATTTCTAGGAATTGTCTGATTTGTTCATCATCTTCGAACACCTGTCAGTGTTGTATTTTGTTTGGTATTGAGTTTTTGTGCCTCATTTCTATGTGATACTTCAATTTGAAAATAGTAGGAGGTACAAACGTTGAGTCCGGTTTGGCTAATGAATCTGCCTGTTGATTTTATGTTCTAGGAATGTAGTGAACATTAACTGATGAGAAAAAAATTTGAATCAGATCCTAGGCACAATTTTTGTAAGACCGCAACCTCGGGTGTTTGGCCTGGTACTGCTGATTTATCTATTTTACGATTAATTCTCCATCACCATAAACTTCCAGGTTTTTAATATTCAACTTCCTAGAAGCCCCTAATCCTAAGACCAGGGCTTCATATTCGCACACATTATTGATATAATCGATGTCCCATTGTAACCTATAAGAAAAATGGATAATAAACGTGTTCCAGGGTGCCACAAACAACACTCTATCTCCTACTCCTTCACAAGACGAAGCACCATCAAAATACATTTTCCAAACTCCAATACTATATACATCTTTATTTGTTTCTTCTATTTTTTCTTTTTCAATACAATTTTTTTCTATACATTCATCTATATCATCATCAATCGATAAAATACAATTTCCTAAATCCTGATCTGTGACATAAACAAGGTAATTATTCGGGTTATGTGGATTACTTACTGTATATTCCAACCTTGTTTCTTTGTACAGGCGGGTGAACTGTCCGTCGAAGATCGGGATTGTAGCATATGTCATGTCGAGTTGCAGGGATCCTCTAAGCTTAGTGCCCCAAGACCTGGATAAAATCATACCATACTTTGGAGGAATATCAGCAATGAACACATCCATTAGAACACTTTTTACAGGAATTTGTGCAAGATTGACCACTAAATATTTAATCATACCCATACATTTAACTTTTTGCGAATCAAAAGAATACAAATCTTCGTATGGTCTGGTAATTTCGAGACCAAGTCCATCCATAATAGATTTGGGCATCACATTGTGTAAAGCTCCAAAATCCAACATGCAATTATGGAGTAGATGATCATGCACATTTAGCGTAATGTAAAAGGGAGCGATAGTATCTCTGGCACCTTCAAAATGTGGACCAAATATTATATTCGGTTTATCATATTCTAAATTGATAACATCGGCCTGACTTTCAATATCTGAAAAATTTATCATTTTGGCAATTTGTTTTCTGTATGTAGGGTTTTTTTCTAGTTTGACCAGAGGTATAGGGATATTGATCTTATTAATCTCATTTTCTAGATTAAAATTTCTTGTTGTCTTATAAGTCTCTTTGGTTTGGATATCTATCTCCTTTTTTTCTGACTTGTTGGCTTGTGTTGCTTTGTTTTCGACTGTTTTTATTTCTGCAGTTTGTATCTTAGTTGTTTTTTTTTGGCATTCTATGAGTCAACTCCTTTTATTTTGGTAGTCTATGTTTCAGTCTGTTCTGGAGTTGGCTCATATGTTTCACCTCTCGACAATATTTTCTTCCATTGGGAAGTTGCTATATTTTTACTTCTAGGCCTTAAATTATACTTCTGTTGTATCTCAGCCATTTTATTATCGACGATTCCTTAATAAGCAGAATATTCTGAGGTATTTATGTCATCATCATTATTAGACCAGTGCTCTTCCTTTAAATACCTTTCATAATATTGCCTAGTCAAATGCAGTTGTTGACAATCATTGCCAAGATTATTCATATCTTCCTCTAATTCCTCAAATTCTTGCATGTCATCTCCTCCTAAAACAATTCCATTTTTAAAGGGGGCCTGAATCTTTTAATCTTCCTTTGTTGTATTTAAGGGTTAGGGTTTCTCTTGAAATATTTTCTAGCAAATTGATCCACTTTAGATTAATCTAGTTCCATCTTCGAAATCTTGTTTGATAGTTCTTTAGTTATTTTTTCCATATCATCCATTTTATCTTTCGAGGACCTCCCAGATCCGGAAGGTCCTGCTTGTTCTCTAAATTGTCCGGTTTCTTTATTTCCTGCTTCAACTTTAGTTTTTAATTTTCCATATGCCATCATATTTGATTCAATATCTACAGCATCATCTTGCATTCTAGTGAGGTCGGTACCTCTCCTTTCTCTCAATAACAGAGAAAAATCGGGGTCCGACGAAAGTTACTTTTTCTGTGGGTTGGGAAGGTTTAACTTCAGTTGGGATCTTGTTGTATAATTTATTAAATATTTGAGTTAATTTGAGAATTGTTTCTAATTTCTTCTTTCTCAAAGCTCCAAACTTGGTTAAATAATAAATATGATATTTTCTTTCTCCCCATTGTCTGAGAAAGGCACTTTCTAACTCGTCATATGATCCTATTGAACCTGCTGACAGTCCTCGGAACCAGGTTCTTACCCGTCCTTCGAAATTTTGGACTAACAATCATGAATAGACATCTCCATTCTCAAGGCCAAGAATGTCAGCAAATTGATCAAAAAAATGTATGTGCTCAGTTGCAGTTAGGTCTCCTTCTCTTGTAAACTTTGGCAGGTTTTTCATATAGTTTTCAGGTAAATCATGGAAGGGGACTGGGAGGACCAAAGGAGCATATATGGAAGCCACTTTAGTGAAAATTATAGGAGGTGGGAGTGGTCCATGACCGCCTCTCCCTCCTCCTCTGGCACCATGTCCTCCTCCAGCTCCGCCGACACCTCCTCTGCTTGCACCACCTCCGCCTGCACCACCTCCCTCAACAACAACCATTGACAATCTAGGGGATGAAACTTGGAGATTGTAGAGAGGGTTTTCAAAGACTTGAAGTGACCTTTTGGCTACTTTGGGATGCAGTAAAAGGGGGTCTAGGAACTGACCGTCAGGAGAGAGAAAAATCGAAAAGGGTGGAAATGAGAGATGAGGGTTGGGTTCTTCAGACTTGCAAGATATGTAAACGGGGGAACCAGCAGGAGTCGAATCATAATGTATAATATATTCTTCGAAAATTTGTGAATTCAGAAAAATTTTCTTCGAGAACTGATGGAATATCAATCAAAGAAGGTATCGAGATGGGATATTTACCTTTATTGGAAAAGGAGGTAGTTGAATCGGTTTCGGTATTTATCTCGGATAAAACAAATCTGGGGTTTAAGATTTTGGCTTCAGTTCTATCAACCGACGTTTCTCCGAAAAGGATTTGGGTGGAAACTTCTTGCAGAGTTAACGGTTCAAGTGGAAAATTAGCATTAGACTGTGTGAGTTTAGTTTGGTAAACTTTTCTTGTGGATGCAATGGTTTGGTTAAGGTATCCCCTTGGTTTCAAAACATTTTCAAGGTCAAAAATGGGCATGGTCTGCTCACCATATGGGTTTTTTCTAGTATTCCTTCGACCGGATGCCAACTTATCAATTGTGGAGTCGCCAAGTGAAAATAAAAACTAAGCCTTATAATGCATTCAATCTTTGTTCACTATCAGAGAAAGAAACTTACAGTGTTGTTCTCCCACAGAAAAAAAAAAACTTTGTTTCTCCATACCAGGTAACGGTGCCAAAAAGTTGTTGTTCTTGAGTTTGTACTTAAGGCTCAAATCATAATGTCAGGCATCAGGAAATGAGGAAAGTTTAAAAGTTTGATTTTTCTGTCTCAGTTATGTGAGAAAAATTCCTTAAATTGAATTAATAGTATGACAGCTCAGAGGCCATTTTTCGTGTCTGAGTTAAATTTGAAAATATTGGATGTAATGAGAGAAAAACATAAATTTGTTAGACAAAGCAAGGCATCAAATACAAAAGAATCTTAGTTTGTTACAGAAGAAGAAAATAGATAATATAACCTTTAAATGAAGCATAAAATGTAGCCATATAATTAATTCACAGGTCTTGTATCTACTAACAGTAAATACAGAGGAAAATTTGTTTGTTATTAGATAACTAAGCGAAACATAACCACATTAGATGTTGTACTAAATTGCGATCAAGCATTCATTAAGGAAATATATGAAAAATTGCTAGAATGTGGAAAGACATAAGAACACATAACTCAAATGGACGAAATATGGTATCTCTGGTCTGCACTTGTATTAATTCTCAATGAGGAGATTTTTCTCTATTACAACTCATTCTTTCGAATATGTATTTATACAAAATTTCCCAACCTCAAACGGTTGGAATTCCTCTATCTTTAGAATAATTAAAATTACAAAATATGGAAACTGAAACGCTTCATTTACAATATTCTTGATATTCTCGTTATGTTGGCATGATCATTTTCCTTTCCTGTCTTCTAGCTCCAAAATAGATAATGTACACAGACTGTATTCATTTGTTTCTAGAGGTACTACCTTTTCCCTGCTCAATACATTTGATGCACCTGCCCACAAATTCGGATACCAACCTGGAAGACCTTGTTAAGTTATTAGCCTAAAAAATGTATAATTTATTTTCCAGCTGAGGCAATCTCTCTTCTATCCGTCTATCCTTTGAAATAATAGACTGTAATTGTATATTAGGCTTCACTAGCCATCTATCTATTTGAGCAACATCAACCTATTTTATCTATGATATTTCAGCTTGTGCTTCTTCCATATTTTTTTTAATGTCAAGCTGATGTTTGGATATATTAATCTGACCCAGTTTTCTAGAACTATATTTTTTATCGAAGCCTAATAATTATTTTCTAAGTGAACAAAAAATGTCTTCACAAGATTCTTTCAATTCCTACCTTCGGCTATGTTTGACTCCCAAGTATTTAGTATAATATCACCTCTAGTTTGCTCTAAAATAGACAACCCAGATGCCATAGATCTTCCTTCTTTTGTTGATGATATAACTGCTTCTTGGAAGGTAGTCTGAGCAATGATAGCCTATCTCTCTCTTAAAACAATATTACTTAATGCTTCATCCATCACCTGAGAATGATTTTGGATGATTTTTACTTTAGAGAGCATGCTTTGTTGAGATATTTCTAGTATCTTTAGCACCTCCAACACTTGAGCTTGAAACAATGCTATATCCATAACCATTTTCTTAGTGGAACTGACCTTCTCTTGCAATTGTTTTATCAACTCATCTTGTTGGATAGTTTGTCTTTCGCTCACTTGCATCTTCTTATGCATCTCATCAAGATTGGACTTGAGCATTTGGATTTCTTGTTTATCACTAGCTCTAGCTTGTTCTAGTCCTTTATTGACTTTTTCTCTGACATTCTTTTCTGCATTCCTTATTTGATTTTTCAACTGACTTATCATCTGATTTATTTGCTTCAGTATTTATTTTAGGTTATTGACAGAGAATATGTTAGTTTTTGCAAAATATCCCAAAGAGCCGGATACCTCTGTAGAAAAATCTTCATCTTCCAAACTTTTTCCATCCAATAATACTCTGTGTTTTTTTACCGTTGCACCCTCTTTCTGGTGCATTTCTTTCTTCACCGCAGCTTTCCTTTTCTTACTGAAAAATAAATCGGAGGGAGGTATCTCTTCAATAGAGATGGGAATGAGATATCCTATAAGTATTACCTCTGTATTGGGGTTTCCTCTAGTGGACTGTAATGTCGTGACACTCTGAATGGGGTTGTCGATATTTGTGGATAACTTTTTTCCGGTTTCATCTGTAGTTGATTTATCTAGTGAAGACAGTGGCCTATCTTCTCCTTAATTTGTTAATGTCTATGTTTGATCTTTGGCCTAGTCATCAGATACCTCAGTCGTCAGGATATCCTTTTTCTAAGTCGAGATCTCAGACTTCTCTGATTTTTCTGGGGCTTCTGGTTTTCTAGAGCTTCCAACTTCTGGATTCTGGGTCTCTGTTTGTTGTGTAGCAGGAGACATCGAGTTTTCCCCTTGTAATACTTTTGGAAGACTACTTATTTGGTGTTTTTGGAAGTTTTAAAAATCAACCATTTTATCAGGTGATAGGGCTTGAACTTGGCTCAGAACTTCTTGGTAAGATCTCACCCCTCGGAACACTTCATCCTGAGGGGATTCTTCATGTTCATACTTTTTAAGATTGCAACTGGCCATATGGTTACCCACAACCTTTTGCGGGTCGTGCTTCTTAAATTTAATGTTAACCAGCTTTATTTCTTCTAATGTCGCAGCTTCCACTCTAGAGTGGCTGAAATCCAATAAATAAAATACACCAATATGTAAGGGAAAATATGGCCATACCTTTTTCTGCACGACTTTGAGATCTTTGCTAATCCCGCCGAGTACAATTTGTCGTGCGACCTCGCGGCACACCAATCAGTCTGGTAAAAATTACGGTAAAGCGTATGGGGGAACTGAACAACCAAACACTCTGATGTAAGAGAAGTGCTCCTCGATGTACCAGTCTACCACTTTATCTAGGTTAGCCACAACTGTATTTGAAATTCTAGGATGTGGGTGACCAAAAATAGCAATGTGCATCGACACTGATACCCAATTACAGATTTCATAAAAGAAATTTTTTTCCTTTTCTTCCCAGAGTTTTGAATGATAAATATGAATTGGTTATGTGCTATCTGCAGTCCAGATATAGCCCATTAGTGGGAAAGGTGTCATGAAACATATGGCGTCCATAATATAAGATGACATAAAAAATGAAGTCGATTTCCCCTAGGCTTTCTTTGCCTAGTATTATGTAATTTCACTGGCCAGACTATCTGACAATATCTTGGCCCAGTCAAAATAATAACCTTCCGCAACTGTGTGTATAATGGGTACCCATGGTAGAAAGAAATGGATTGTGTTCTCTTTTCGATAAATTATGCACATCATCATGGTTATATACATGAAATGTGGTTGCAATAATGAGATTGAGTATATGCTGTGAGAATCAGCTCTGAACTTTTCGCGACGTGAGCACCAGTCCTTGATCAAATCCGAAATATTTTTCCCATATTGATCACACTCCTTCTTGTTTAAATTCTCTAGAAAACTAATATTATAAGTGAAGTTTGATGTTGGAGACAGATTATACATCACCTGTATGTGCTCCGGTCGAAATGACCTAACAACCACCTTCTGAGAATTCAAAATAGTTCTAGTTGGGACATCCACATGATCTAGTGCCCATTTAATCATGTCATTGTAGGGTAAACGACTCTGTATTTCTGCTACCTTATGCATCTCTACCTGAGAAATAGTCTTGTATTTGATAGATAAGTCTTCATTTTCGTTGTCGCTTGAATCATCAAGGAAGTTTACCAGATCATACTATAGGATGTTGAATATGTTCATCCAGGTTTTAAATGTGTTTATACTTATGGGTGAGGTATAAGAGATAACCTATGAACTCTGGCCTGAACCCTCACTAGTCGCGTTTAGCTGTTTTTCATGGCGGCATGGTAGAAGTTCTAAAAATAAAACGTACTATTTTTCATAGAAAACACACAGGACTGAGTATCTTGCTAAGCAAGCTCTGTGAAAACGAGAATGTCATTCAGAAAATGAAAAAATCTTCTTTTCCTTAAGAGTATCAATATGCGTAGACCTTTTCTGACAACACGTTTAATTCCTTTGTTCAAAATATTTGGGCAATAAAGAAGGATCTTATTTGAAATAATTTCCCTAAATCAGCTATTAATGTCATTAATGGTCGATATTTTGTGATCTGGGAAAAGCGTAGAGATCATTTGAATTTACCCGCTTTTCAAACCAACGTAAATTTTACAGGAGATAAGACTGTTTAAGGTGTTAATAAATCAATTTTTATCCTGTTAATTAATCATGCTTAACCTTAATCCATTTTGGGGTTTGGAGTCCCAGGCGATCTTATTTCGTTTCAAGTTATGATCCCCAAATCGCGAGATCATAATTTGATCAATTAATACTAATCAAGTTTAATCTTTTAATTAATCGTGATTAGTTAAGGGTTTCACAACTTTGGGTATTGGTATTTCAAGCTGTCGTTCAAGACAGGATTCCCAAAATGAAAAACTGCGATATGATTTAATTATCGTTAATCATTATTAATCATTTAATTAACCTGGTTTAATTTTAAGCTAGTTTTGTAATTTCGTATATTGGGACTTTGATGGTCGCTCGAGGCAGGATCCCCAAATCGCGAAGTCGCGATGTGATTAGTTAGTACTAATTTCTTTTACCTCCTTAATTAACATGGCTTAAAACTTATCATAGTTTCTATTGGAAGATTGGTTGTTGTCATTAATGTCAACCCTAGTCATGGGTTTTGGACCGCAAGATTGATGAAGGTATTTGGACATGAAGGAAAATACACATGTAGATACAAGACCCATGGATGGATAGTATACATCATGTTGTTTTCAGTGGCATGTGGAATGTCACATGGATCCTCATGGTTGAGGAGAAATGATTTTTTGAAGATGACAAAGTGAATTGAAGAAGGAAGTACATGTAGGCCCTGAAGATAATTAAAGAAAAGAATTACAAAATAAGAAAGTGTCAGGTCGGCCCTAATGTCAAAAGGAAGTGACATAAATGTTATAAATAAATATCATTATACATTCATTTGATACACAAGTCAAATTTCAGAGTAAATCAGAAGTAAAGAAGGYCGAATTTCAAGGGAGGATGAAGTCTTTTGGTGATGTGTTCTAAGGTATGTTATTTTCGAGTCATCTTACCATTTTCGCTATAACGTTTTTTCTAGAACAATCCATATGGTGAAATTTCTATGGTATTTATAAGACATATCAAGATACCTATGGTGAAAGTTTTATCTCTTGATTCACTATAATTATGGAGATACACTCTGTCGAAGATAGGGTTTTTGACCAGTCCTGAAGCTAGTCAATAAACAGGTGTTCCGGGTAAAATAGTCATAACTTATTCATAGAGAATCCAAATAAAGTGGGACAAATTTAATTGGAAAGAGTACAGAATTTAGTTTCTTGTGTGTGAGTTTTAGAAACTGATGTTAAATATTGAGCACAGGGCATTCTGTACAAGTTCGATCTCCTGAATAAACCAGAATTGAACAAGGTCTATCATTCTCTCTATAACTTCTTTTTGGGGAGGATTCAAGTAGTGAAACTTGGAGAAGTTTCAGAGAATAAATTGAGTAATATTATCTATAGGATAATATTATTCCAATAATTGAAGAATTTTAGAAACTGAAGAAGTCTCAGGAAGCATTATCAGGTTCTATGTGATGGTTGGTTGATGGTGATGATTTAATGTGAAGTTTTATTATCTCTCATATATTCTTGGGTGGAAGGAAGGGGAAAGGATGGAGAGTTCAAATCTTTCTTGATATTGGAGGATTGTATCTTCCTCTTGGATTTTTATCCCTCTCTTTACATTTGGAAGTTGTAGCTACCTTTGGAAGTCATTACTTCCCTTGAACAATAACTATTGATTATTTCTCATATATTGTCCATGGTGTATTGTGGTGTATTGGTGTAACTCTTACACTATTGTTCATTTCTCATTGTATATAATTGAATGGTTTAAGTATAAGTTTAAAAATGTTTTAAATTGTACTTGATAATGATTCACCCCCCTCTCGGTATCAACAGTTTCGCGATTTCGCATGTTGAGACATTGAGACTCTTTATATGTTGGATTGTTAGGTTTGTGAAACCCCAAAACCCGATATTTTGAAGACTGTGTTTAGCGATTTGACCCTTTAACTAGTGGGAAGCTCCATAAATTTCAAGAACTTAGGATCGTTGTATCAAATGGAAGACCTCATCAATGGTGATATCCAAGTGTGTGTTTGTATTTATTTAACGAGAATTAAACCTATTTAAGTCTAAGACTTATAAAAAATAAATGTTTCAACAGGGGATATTGCAGTGGTATCAGAGCGCATATTCTTCCCAGCATGAGGGGTCTTCATTAATGAGAATAATTTAATATTGCAAATTGAAAAAGGTACTTGGAATTACACTGATTTTCGGTGTCTTGGGAGAAATGGATATTGAAAGGGTGATTATATATTGTGATAAGGAATATCAAGATCTTAGTTTGACATTCTGGGCTTAGGTAACATTCAAAGAGTTTGTATCCATCAAATATCCTAATTGGAATAAAGACGATATTGTAGCATGGGACAAGTATATTGCAGTAGACAATTATTGGAGAAGAACAACAAAAAGGTATGAAGAATTTCAAGAGAAAGAGAAAATATGGGCAGAGGAATATGAAAGCAGAGCCAAAGCATTCAGTAAAGTGGATGCATCTCCCCAAATTAGTGATTTGATAGAGGCACATATTAATCCTACACCCATCCAGGATGAGGATGTATGCGAGGAGGATTATAGGGTAGAAACATGGGACGCACCATCAGAGGGAAGTGATATTAGAACATGTGATGCTCAGGAGGATAACACATCAGATCATGAGGAGGAGGTATCATATACATCTTGTGATGAGGTTCAGGATTATTTGGGTGTTGATACACCTAAGGGGATTGGAGCATTAGTACAAGATGACTCACTTGTAGAGTATAGTCTCACATTGCAGGATATTCCTAGGAGTGATGATCAAAGTAGCACAATGGATGTTGAGAAGAGTAGCACAATAGGTCTTGGGGAGTGCACTGATGAGGATTCCACATTTGACCTTAGTAGAAGTATTTATGAGGTACCACTTTAGAATTATAGAGGTGTTGATTTGCATGAGTCACAACACTTGGTAGGACAGTGAAGTTTAGAGAGGATATTATCATGGAAGACATGAGGCATATTGATGATACACATGCACTAGTGTCAGGATATTTTTGGTGATCCACAATGACATAGGATAGTTCGAGTCAAGAGTTTTCCATTGTGTACTTTCAGACACTTAGAGAGAGAGTGACAATGATAAAAACCAACTACCAACATCTCCTTATGGATAGATATTACCTTTTGGATATTGGTGACATGTACTATGGGGTGTTGGAGGAGAAGGAGAATGAGATGGATCGAATCACTCATGAGTTGGTTACCACACAAGAATTCTTGAAGAGCACATAGATATCCCTTTGAGAATTAAAGTGCAAAGTATAGAATCTCCTTAAGGAGACTAGTCGAGTATCCACTACATCCATATTAGTAGAGAGTCGTTCATATGCTTCAGCTATGTAACTAGAGGATTATGGTGACATGTAGGATTTGTAGGCATTTGCAGAGAGACATGACACAGAGGATTTTGATTACTCACATGTTTTGAAATATGGGGTTTAAGAGTCACTTATTTTGGAGATCCCATTGAAGGCTCAAGTCATGATCATTGTTGATACAGTTGAGAAAATACCTTGTGGATTGGTGCAGACCTACTTCCCTCCGAAGGGTTGTGCGACCTACTGGTCAGGATATTTGAGTCTGGAGTTGGTGACTCTCTGAAACCTCACTAGTCTCATCCTATGTCAACTACAGGTCCTCATCTCTACGACACCCGCAACCTTCACTTTCACGCTCTGCAAAAATCTCAGAGTTGGAATTAGCGCCCTCTCTCTTGGCCCCTTCTCAGATGCGACCTTGATGATGACCACGCAGTTATGGGATAAGCCCATTCCTTCTTGTGACAATGCTTATGAACACTCACCTAACTCAAAAGGCGTTTCACGATTTTGTGTATCAGGCCTTTGTGTGCGAGTCTCCCTGAATCTCTCGACTCCCAAAATCTCGACAGGGGCCTAGTGCATGCTAGCCCTCTCTCTCCGTGACCGCTGGCAGTGACCATGCGCTTAAGTGAAAGGTGAGTCATGATTTTTCATTTCATGACTCTGGGAGTGTTGCTACCTCTGTTCCCCTGATAGCCGAAATCACAATGACCATAGATCGACGATACATATCGTTCTTTGATCGACAGTTGCGATCAAATAGATGTTTTTCACTTCACGACTTTGGAGTCTCCTTGCCTCCATTCTCCCGATAGCCAAAACTACAATGGTGTTGGATTGACGGTTCAGATACGTCCTTTGATCAACGGTTGTGATCAAATCGGGATTTCGCGTTTCGCGACTTTGGAGTCCCCTTGCTTCTGTTCTCCCGATAGCCGAAATTGTGATGGAACTGGATCAACGATCCATATCTTCATTCGATCTGACGATCATGATGATTTTAGGAATTCAGGTTTCACGAAGTCGAAAGACTTATCACTTCCGGTCCTCTGATCCCTGAAATGTTGATATTTCACCCTGGACAATCAACGGTCCAGATCTCTCCTGGATCCAATGATTCAGATCAAGTCACAGATTTGGGCATCGCAAATTCTTAGCATTCTTCCCTTTGAATTTTCCAAAATGCGAGTCATTGAAACACTGATCATTCACCACACATCCCTCCTGATGGACGGTTCTGATTCTCTAGCGTTCAGATCGACCGACTAAGATCTTTCCCTTGCACTCATGCTATCCTCAAAGTTAGAAGATATTCTGGGTGTCCAAAGGTTTTGAACCTTTTCTCCTTCAACGAGTCTAATTCTTGGATCCTTTAGCACTTATGCAAAGTGTTATTCCTCCTAAGCTTGGTCTTTTGAATACTTCAACTTCCCATGCACACCTTGCATTTTAGGGATTCAATAACTCAAATTCCGAAGGATTTCTCGAAGAGAAATTTCTCTCTCCTTCCTAGTGTTCTCCTTTCCTGACCCCACTTAATTGAATCTTGGATCTGTGCACTCCTTGCACCAGATCTCATGCAATATTTTGGGTTCTTGTGGATTCCCATGCACGCCTTGCACTGGTCTCTTTGTACTCCTTGCAAAGGGAAAGTTTCATGTTATCTCTTCTGAGCTTCGAAACTAAAATAGATTTTGTCAATTCACTCATTGCGTTCTATGTGCACACCTTGCACCACTCGACAGAAGAGAAAAAATTAAAACTTATCCTAACATTCACAGTTCCATCTACTCATAACGTAATTCATTCATTCATTCATGAAAGCATAATAATAGAGAATTGCAAAACAATGTCCACACCATGCATTGGGTCAATTTTCCTTTGTTCTATTCATAAGTGAAAATGGTTACAACTGTAAATGAACAACAAAATCTACTAAAATATTCTCCTAACTTCTATCTTATTTTCTTCTCCTAACAACTCTATTCCAGCCAACTACTGACTAGCCTTATTCGGGTGTACCAAACCTCTATTCATCACAGAGGGATCTTAGGGTTTTCTTTCTATCTATTTTTCTACTCTATAACTTAACCTAACTACTATCTAGACCAGACACATTCCAGAGTCATAGTGGAGTCTCCCATTTAGCTCATAATTGTCCAAGCGTGCCTCCAAATTTTCCCAGCCTGATTTCAAGCATGCCCCAAAGATTAATTCTGGCACTGAGTTAAGGAGGACTTCAAAATATGTGTTGTTACTTCCAGCGTTGATCTCCCATACAAATTCCTTGACATTGATAAGTCTTGCTCCATGTGATTGCCAATGATGCTCCTGCATCATACTCCCCTTGACAAAAATTCATGGACTCCTATCCATGAGCTCCTGAACTGACCTTCCATGCTTCTGTATAGAAGCTTCATTTTCCCAACTGGAATATTCTATTGGGTGTCCCTTCCACTTGACCAGATATTCAAAATAGGTTTTCCTCCTAGCCTTTTTACCGATCCTCCGATCCACGATATTCTCCATTTGTGGCTTCTCTGCTACATGCATTTGTTTCTCCCACTAGATCTTGTCTTGATTTTCTAACCTCTCTGTTCCATATTTCCTATAAGGATACAGGTCTAAAACATTAAATATGGGTGGTATGCCCACACCATCTGGAAGTTCAATATCGTAGGTGTTTGCATCAAACTTCCTCAAGATATTACATGGTCCTATCTTTTCCATATTTAACTTATTATATGTTCCCCTAGGGAACCTCTCTTTTCTGAGATGTGCTAGAACCTGATATCCTACTTCAAATTGAATTTATCTGCAATGTTGATCAACTCTGCGCTTGTACTCTTGGTTATAACTCTGCAACTATCCTTTGATCTAGCTATGGAGCCTCTGCATTTCTGCAACAAAATCTTCTGCTCTAGCAATCCTGATCTCACTCTGTTCCAAGTCTCTCAACTCAAATACTCCCCTGGCTTGCATTCCATACAATACTTGGAATGGGATCTTTCCAGTGCTCTTGTTTGGTGAGTCATTTTATGCAAATTTTGCTTGTGGCAAAATTTGATCCCACTGATTATGGTGTTCAGTGACCAGACTCCTCAACAAGTTTCCCAAACTTTTGTTCACCACCTTAGTCTATCCATATCTTTGAGGATGATAAGCTGAGCTGAAGGAAAAATCTTTCCCCAAATTCTTCCACAGTGTTCTCCAAAAGTGACCAAAAAATTTTGTGTCTCTGTCCAAGACAATGCTTCTAGGTAGGCCGTGAAGTTTTACAACTTACTTAAAAAACATATTTGAAGCATGTGTTGCATCACTGGTCTTCTAGCATGGGATAAAATGTGTCATCTTTGAAAATCTATCCACCACCACGAATATCGAATCAAATCCTCTTTGCATTCTTGGAAATCCCAATACAAAATCCATGCTTATTGCATCCCATGGCCTCTCTAGTATTGGAAATGGTTGATACAATCCAGTGTTCTTTCTTTTCCCTTTTTCATTTTGGCAGATTCTATACCCGTTCACAAAATTTATCACTTATGTTCTCATACCTGGCCAACAGTATGAACTGCTCAACTGTGAAAACATTTTATCATGGCTAAAATGTCTAGCCAATCCTCCGTTATTCTTTTCCTTCAAAAGGTTATCCCTCATTGAGCATTTTGGTATGCACAACTGATTTCCCTTGAACAACAATCCCTCTTGAATCATGTACTATGTCCACTAGCTTATGTCTCTCAGCACAGGATTTTCACATGCTTCGTATGCTTCCTTGAAATTTGTATCATCACAATACATGTCCTTAATGTGTTCAAACCCCAAGGTCTTCACCTGAAATGTCTTTTCAAAATTCGGCAAGACTAGAATTGGTCATTCTGTTATTTTCTCCTTCAGTATATTGAAGCTCTTCTTGGCTTCCTCTGTCCATTTAAAATACTTGTGCTTCTTCTTCATAGTATCCAGCATTGGTGCACAAATCCCATTGAAGTTTCTGATGAACTTCTTATAGAAGCTCACTAATCCATGGAAGCTTCTTACCTCGAACATACTCCTTGGTGATGGGCATTCTTTGATTGCTTTCACCTTCTCTGGATCCATCTTCAGTTCATTTGAAGAGATCACAAAACCCAAGTAAATGAGTTATGTCTTCATAAAATAGGACTTCTTCAGATTTGTCAACATCTTCTTCCACTGTAGCCTCCTCATCAGTAAGGTCAGGTGTCTCAAGTTCTCTTCTTTAGTCCTACTAAAGATCAATATATCATCCAGATATACAACCACAAATTTTCCAATGAAATCTTTCAATATTTCATTCATTAGCCTCATAAAATTACTTGGGGCATTTGTTAAGAAAAATGGAATAAAAAGACACTCATACAAACCTTCATTTGTATTAAAGGTTGTTTTCCACTCATCACCTTCTCTCATCCTGATCTAGTGATATCCACTTTTCAAATCTACTTTAGAAAAAAAAAATCTCCACTTAAACAATCTGTTAAATCATCCATTCTCGGTAAAGGAAATATATACCTAATGGTGATCTTGTTAATGGCCCTTGAAGCTGTACACATTCTCCATCCTCCATCCTTATTTAGACTCAACACAGTTTGTACTACACATGGACTCAAGCTTTCTCTGACCAAACCCTTTTCTAACAGTTCCTGGACTCGGTTCTTCACTTCCTCATTCTCTTGAGGGATCAATATATATGCTACTTTGTTTGGAAGACTTTCTCTTGGTATTAATTCAATATGGTGATTGATACTTCTAATGGGTGGCAATGAGTTAGGCATCTCATCCACCACTATGTCAGAAAAATTATCCAACAATTCCTTAACCTCTTCAGGAAAATCCTCCATCGAAGTACTTGTAAGGATAACTCTAGGTTTCCTCACCACAAAAAACTACATCTCTTGTTCTTCCTTGACTTCTTTCAGGATTTCCTTCCCACTCATGAGAAGTATGCTTTTGTTGTCCTCCTCTTTCACTCTCTTCGCCTCTATTGGAAACAACATGTGTGTCCTACCATTCTTCTCTAATGTGTATGTATTTTTCCTCCCATCCTGAATGACATTCCTGTCAAACATCCATGGTATTCCCAAAAGAATATGACATACATCCATGGGAATTACATCACACCGAATTTCATCTCTATATCCTTCTATTTTAAATTCAACCAAGCATTGTTTAGTAACCATTACCTGGTGTCCTTTCTACAACCATGAGACTTTGTATGGCTTCGGATGTGCAGTTGTCTCCAGCTCCAATTTATCCACCATATATGTGGAGACTACATTGCCAGTGCTCCCACTGTCAATTATCACCTTGCATACTCTGTCTTTAGTCTTGAAAGTTGTTCTGAAGAGACTGTTCCTCTGCACAGACCTTTCAATTTTTGCCCCTGGTTTCAAGAGAACTTTCCTCAACATTAGGGATCTTCCATCCTCTGCTCCTTCTACCTCAACATCTCTTCTCTGTGCTTCTGAAATGTGAGCTTCACCTCCTCCTTCTTTATTTTTCTCAGGACATTCCCAAGACATGTGTCATGTATTTCCACAGGCATAACATTTTACGTCTCCTCCTCCTCTTCTTCCTCTTCCTTTAGAAGAACTTCTTCCACCACGTTGTCTTCCTCGGGAATTTTCTCCTCTTTCTGAGTGACTGTGTGGTTTTTTAGCCTCATCCTTAGAATTATGTTCTCTGTCATGGTTAACTCCATTACTTTTTTGGGGGGTTGGGCCTTTGCCTCTTCCTCATTGGCTTTGCTTTCTGGCCAAATTCTCCTCTACCTTCAGTGAAAACTGATAAGCATCCTCCATTGTCCTTACTGACATCATGCTGAGCTCATCCTGGATTTCATATCTCAGGCCATTTATATATTTGGATATTTTTTCTTCATCTCTCTCTCTTTGTGCAGTACTAATCTTCATCCTATAGAACTCCTCTGTGTACTCCTTAACTATCATCCCTTTCTGTCTCAGGTTTTGTATCTTCCTAAATAGATTGATTTGATAATCCTTGGGCATGAGCTTAGCCTTCATCTTGGCTACCATTCTATCCCAAATATTTATCTTTTGTTTTCCCTTGCTTCTCATGTCATCCTGTAGTTCATCCCACCACAGTGTTGCATGTCCTTTTATTCTTGTGACAACATGCCTCACCCTTCTTTCCTCATTGACATCTTCATAGTTGAAATATTTTTCCATGGATATTATCCAATCCAATAGCTCTTAGGCATCTAAATTTCCTTCATACATTGGGACCTCCATATTGGCTCAGCCTCCCAATTTGGAAACTGATCTCAGTAAGCGTTCCCCGACAACATCCTCTCCTGCAGCTTCTTCAACAAAATTCTCTCCCACTGCTTCTTCTCTCTCTACATCGTTGACGTCTCCAGTATCAGGTGCTCATCTCTACACCATCTCCATCGCCTCTAATCTTGCACGGAGTTCTTGCATCTCCCTTTCTATAGCTCAATTGGCCAAAGGTGGTTCCAATCATCTCCTTGGTGGAATTGTGTTGACTGTCTATCACACACAGAATACAACTTTGAGTTATTTTGTCTCCTCTCCTTTGCCTGTTGTCTGCAAGCAAAATTTCAACTCTATTACCACTTGGTGCAAACCCCCTTCCTTCCTAAGGGATGCACAACCTCTCGGTCAAGATCTTCGATTATGGAGTCAGTGAATCTCTGAAACCTCATTGGTCTCATCTTGTGTCTACTACAAGTCCTCACGACTCCTGGTGCAGGCACTACGACACCCGTAACCTTCACTTTCGTGCTCTGTGAAAATATCAGAGTTGGTGTTAGCACCCTCTCTCTTGGCCCCTTCTTAGATGTGACCTTGATGGTGACCACATGGTTACAGGCTAAGCCCCTTCCTTCTTGTGACCACATTTATGACCACTCGTCTAACTCAAAAGGCGTTTCAGGATTTTGCATATAGGGCCTTTGTGTGCGAGTCTCCCTGACTCTCCTGACTCTCGAAATATCGATAGGGGCCTAGTGTTTACTAGCCCTCTCTCTCTGTGAGCGATGGTAGTGACCACGCACTTGAGTGAAAGAAATGTCGTGATTTCACTTTTCGCGACTCTGGGAGTGCTGCTACCTCCGTTCCCCCCGATAGTAGAAATCACGATGACTTTAGATCGACGGTCCATATCGTTCTTTGATCGACAGCTGTGATCAAAATGACGTTTCACATTTCATGACTTTGGAGTCTCCTTGCCTCCATTCTCCTGATAGCCGAAACCACGATGGTGCTAGATTGATGGTCCATATACGTCCTTTGATTAACGATTGTGATCAAATCGAGATTTCACATTTCACGACTTTGGAGTCCCCTTGACTCCTTTCTCAAGATAGCTAAAATTGTGATGGCACTAGATCAATGATCCATATCTTCCTTCGATCTGATGATCACGATGATTTCAGAACTTCATGTTTCACGAAGTCAAAAGACTTATCACTTCTGGTCCTCTAATCCCTGAAATGTCGATATTTCACCCTGAAAATTAATGGTCCAGATCTCTCCTAGATCCAATGACTCAGATCAAGTCGTAGATTCAGGCTTCATGAATTCTTAGCATTCTGCCCTTTGATGTTTCCAAAATGCGAGTCAGCGAAACGTTGATCGTTTGCCACGCATCCCTCCTGATGGACGGTTTTGATTCTCTAGCGTTCAGATCAAATGACTGAGATATTTACCCTACACTCATGCTATCCTCAAAGTTATAAGATCTTCTGAGTGTCCAAATTATCTAGGTGGATATCGGAGGACACCCACCTTTTCCGACTGGCTCAAAACAGTTTTCTGGCAATTTACTATTTTTAGCAGTTTTTAACTTCCGGGGCCATTTTGAGGGACCAAATTAAGGTTTCTAGATATTGAGGTCCTCAATGGTATCCAAATCCATTATTGATCCACCAAAATGGATCTCCACAAAAATACCTTTCCAACGAGCTATCACACGCCTAAAACGGAGATCGTATGCAAAAGTTACGACCCCGGGAAGTTGATGTACTCACTTACCCAAACAGGGCCCACATGAATTTTGGCGCTTCATCTCCTAGGGTTAGGTTTTTGGATGTCTAGGGTTTTTGGAATTCCTATTTATTGTAAAAAGGCCTTCAGAGCCTCATTGTAACCATCTTCTTGCGAATGCGAGTAGCTGTCACATCTCTTTTTAGAGATAAGCTGCCACCATTCTAGCGAGTCTTTCACTCTGTATTTTTACAGTCTCTGTACATTTATTTCATTAATAGAAATCATGTATTACTATATATATGTGTTTATGGTTTCATATCTAATACATTTATGTTATCTTATATAATCTCTGCGATATCTCTGTGCATTTCTTTATTATATCTCCACTCGCATTTCGTGCCGAAAATAATCCGTATCAGTGGTATCAGAGCAGGTTGTTCTTGATCATTTTTTCAGTGCATGTCCCCGACGTGGTACGAGTATAGCAAGTTGGGTCTTGAGCTTGTCTCTCTAGAATACGATTTCTCTCGCACACCCAAGAAACCCTCAATGGCGAAAGAAAAGAAAAATGATGGAGAAGATGATCCTATCAATCTGTTGCTTGAGAAAGCTCTTACGCGACAGAGGGACAAAATGATGGAGAATTTTTCCCACATCCTTCAACGCCTGTCGATAATAGTGGGTGCATCTTCATCAAGAGGCCACTTTGGAGGCACCTCCCCTTTCAAGGTACAAGTTAATTTTGATATTCCTATATTTGAAGGACAGATAGATGCAGAAGCCCTAGAAAAATGGTTAACTCTGCTAGAAGGTTATTTCTCTGTTCACAATTTTTCCGACAAAGAAAAGATCACCTTCACATTCCTTAAATCTCTCCCTCATGTAAAAAATTGGTGGGAAACTTACTGGGAGAAAAGTTCCACAGAGAAGTCTGGAATATACGGGGCCGATCCCACTTGGGATTTTTTTGTGGATGCGGTAAAGGAACAGTATTACCCTTTTGGAAACTATGAGGACCAGTACATGAGATGGACCACACTGCGGCAAGAGAGGGGCCAAGAAGTTTCAGATTTCACCAATACCTTCCATACCTTGTGTACCAAGCTGGGTATCAAAGACTCTGAGCGACATTTGGTTCTGAAGTATTGTGTGGCTCTAAACAAATACATCCAGACTGAAATGTATTTTCTGGACATCTCATCACTTGGTGTTTCTTATCGATATGTTGTTAAAATCAAGCAGAAATTTAAGCACCAGAACAAACGGGAGTTTGAGTTTGCAAATCCGCAACAACCGAAGTATGAAAAATATGTCCCTAACAAACAGTCTACCGAAAACCAGTCTAAGACATAGGAAAAGAAGGGTCACGGGAAGACAAAGAATGACACCGGAAAATGGTGCGATTTCCACAAAATCCCCTGGCACAACACCGATGAATGTTGCTCAAAATAGTGATTGGTGGCCGATATCAAAGACAAAGAGCCAAACCCTGATTTTGAATCTAATTCTGAAAATAATGGTAAAGGAAAGATCATTGACGCAGACCCCACTACTATTTTCACGATCGCAACAATTCAACCAGAAGAACCAACAAATCCTGAAGAAGGGGAGTGCCTTTTTCATTCATAGGTGTGGGTGAAGGGGACCCTGCTACATTTTATTGTTGATAACAGAATCCATAAGAACCTCATCTCAGCAAAGGTTGTCAAACATTTGGGATTGTCGACAACACCACACTTGCAGCCATAAAACATCGAGTGGCTTCACCAAGGACGCGATCTTCGTGTCAGCCAACAATGTTGATTGTCATATGGCATCCAACCCTTCAAGGATGAGGTATTATGTGATGTTTCCCCACTAGATTTCTGTGATGTTCTCTTGGGCCAACCATATATGTGGAAGTGCTATTAAGAACCAAACATAAATATAGCATAGAAAAACCTCAGGAAAAGTACTCAACGCCTTGAAAAAGAGATAATTTCAGATAATAAGCCTCTTCGAGGGGGCAACCTCCTTTTACCCCACTTAAATGTTCAAGTCCAAGATGATT
>ML776780.1:268723-298788 GCA_009831015.1 Picea engelmannii | reverse complement strand
GATATCTCTATGCATTTATTTATTATATCTCCGCTCACATTTCGTGCCGAAATTAATCTGGATCAGTGGTATCAGAGCAGGCTGCTCTTGATCGTTTTTTTAGTGCATGTCCCTGACGAGGTCTGAGTATAGCAATTTGGGTCTCAAGCTTGTCTCTATTGAAGAAAATCTCTCTCGCACACCCAAGAAACCCTCAATGGTGGAAGAAAAGAAAAACGATGGAGCAAACAATCCTATCAATCTGTTGCTTGAGCAAGCTCTCACACGACAGAGGGATGAAATGATGGAGAATTTTTCCCACATCCTTCAACGCCTACCGATAATAGTGGGTGCATATTCATCAAGCAACCACTTTGGAGGCACCTCACTTTTCAAGGTACAAGTTAATTTTGATATTCATGTATTTGAAGGACAGATAGATGCAGAAGCCGTAGAAAAATGATTAACTCTGCTAGAAGGTTATTTCTCTATTCATAATTTTTCCGACAAAGAAAAGATCACCTTCATACTCAAAGCTCTCCCTCATGTCAAACATTGGTGGGAAACTTACTGGGAGAAAAGTTCCATAGAGGAGTCTGGAATATATGGGGTCGATCCCACTTGGGATTTTTTTTTGGATGCGGTAAAGGAACAATATTACCCTATTGGCAACTATGAGGACCAGTACATGAGATGGACCAGACTATAGCAAGAGAGGGGCCAAGAAGTTCCAGATTTCACCAATACCTTCCATACATTACACACCAAGATGGGTATCAAAGACTCCAAGCGACATTTGGTTCTGAAGTACTGTGGGGCTCTACATAGATACATCCAGAATGAAATGGATTTTATGGACATCTCATCACTCGGTGCTGCTTATCGATATGTTGTTAAAATTGAGCAGAAATTTAAGCACCAGAACAAACAGTTGGGATTCTCGACAACACCACACCCGCAGCCATACAACATCGGGTGCCTTCTCCAAGGACGAGATCTCTGTTTCAGCCAACAATGTCGATTGTCATATGACATCCAACCCTTAAAGTATGAGGTATTCTGTGATGTTTCCCCACTGGATGTCTATGATGTTCTCTTGGGCTAACCATATATGTGGAAGCACCATGTTATTTATGAGTCTCGACCCCAAAGTGTCATTGTTTCTCTAGGTGGTCATCTCTACAAAATACTAGAGGTAGTTCCAACTACTGTTCCACCTAAAAAGTGTTGCAAGGTAGTATCTCATACTGCAAAATTTAGCTTCTTCACAATCTGTTCAAAAGGAGAATAGAAGGACACTGCAACCACTACAGCCTCACCCAAAGCACCTTCTATCAAACAGAAGCAAGTCGACAAGGTTGCAACAAAGAGAAAAGATTCCTTCTGTGCATCATCCTCTCATGTATCCTGACTTATTGAATGGCCTCAGCCTCAATAGGTTCATGACAAACTTCCACAAACTGAGCAGCGCGACGTCTCCAGCAAGGCAAGCAGCTCACCAAGATACAGATTCAACAAATGCTTTTCCCTCTCCCCCGGGAACTCAAAGAAATGGAGACCATTGCTTCCTAAGGAGGGAGTATCGATCCAGGTGGATATCGGTGGCCACCCACCTTTTTTGACTGGCTCAAAACAGTTTTCTGGCAATTTTGGCAATATACTATTTTTAGCAGTTTTTAACTTCTGGGGCCATTTTGAGGGCCCAAATGAAGGTTTTTCTAGATATATGTCCTCAATGATATATTAAGGCCTAATTTATCCACCAAAATTAATTTCCTCAACAATACCTTTCCAACGAGCTATCACACGCCTAAAACGGAGATCGTATGCAAAAGTTATGACCCCGGGAAGTTGATGTACTCACTTACCCAAACGGGGCCCACATGACTTTTGGTGCTTCATCTCCTAGGGTTAGGTTTTTGGATGTCTAGAGTTTTTGGCATTCCTTTTTATTGTAAAAATTCCTTCAGAGCCTCATTGTAAAAATATTCTTGCGAATGCGAGTAGCCGTCACATCTCTTCTCAGAGATAAGCTCCCACCATTCTAGCGAGTCTTTCACTTTGTATTTTTACAGTCTCTGTACATTTCGTTCATTAATAGAAATCATGTATTACTATATATCTATGTTTATGGTTTCATATTTGATACATTTATGTTATGTTATTGAATATCTGCAATATCTTTGTGCATTTCTTTATTATATCTCCGCTCGCATTTCATGCCGAAAATAATCTGGATCAGTGGTATCAGAGCATGTTGCTCTTGATCGTTTTTTTAGTGCATGTCCCCAATGAGGTCCGAGTATAGAAATTTGGGTCTCGATCTTGTATCTCTTGAAGAAAATCACTCTCGGACACCCAAGAAACCCTCAATGGTGGAAGAAAAGAAAAACGACGAAGAAGACGATCCTATCAATCTGTTGCTTGAGCAAGCTCTCACGCGACAAAGGGATGAAATGATGGAGAATTTTTCCCACATCCTTCAACGCCTGTCGATAACAACGGGTGCATCTTCATCAAGCGGCCACTTTGGAGGCACCTCTCCTTTCAAGGTACAAGTTAATTTTGATATTCCTGTATTTGAAGGACAAATAGATGCAGAAGCCCAGAAAAATGGTTAACTCTGCTAGAAGGTTATTTCTCTATTCATAATTTTTGTGACAAAGAAAAGATCACCTTCGCACTCCTTAAATCTCTCCCTCATGTCAAACATTGGTGGAAAACTTACTGGGAGCAAAGTTCCACAGAGGAGTATGGAATATACAGGGCCGATCCCACTTGGGAATTTTTTGTGGATGCGGTAAAGGAACATTATTACCCTGTTGGAAACTATGAGGACCAGTACATGAGATGGACCAGACTACGATAAGAGAGGGGCCAAGCAGTTCTAGATTTCACCAATACCTTCCATACCTTGCGCACCAAGATGGGTATCAAAGACTCTGAGCGACATTTGATTCTAAAATATTGTGGGGCTCTACACAGATACATCCAGACTGAAATGGATTTGTTGGACATCTCATCACTCGGTGTTGCTTATTGATATGTTGTTAAAATCAAGCATAAATTTAAGCACCAAAACAAACGGGAGTTCGTATCTGCAAATCCACAACAACCGAAGTATGACAAAGACATCCCTAACAAACAGTCTCTCGAAAACCAGTCCAAGACACAGGAAAAGAAGGGTCATGGGAAGACAAAGAAGGACATTAGAAAATGGTGCGAGTTCCACAAAATCCCCTAGCACAACACCGGTGAATGTCACTCAAAATATTCATTGGTGGTCGATATCAAAGACAAAGAATTGAACCCTAATTCAGAATCTGATTCTAAAAATAATGGTAAAGGATAGATCATTGACACGGACCCCACTTCTATTGTTGCAACCGCAACAATTCAACCAGAAGAACCAATAGATCCTGAAGAAGGGGAGTGACTTTTTCATTCATAGATGTGGGTGAAGGGGACCCCACTGCATTTTATTGTTGATAGCGGAAGCCAGAAGAACCTCATCTCAGCAGAGGTCATCAAACAATTGGGATTTTTTACAACACCACACCCGCAGCCATACAACATCGGGTGGCTTCGCCAAGGACGAGATCTCTGTGTCAGCCAACAATGTCGATTGTCATACGGCATCCAACCATTCAAGGATGAGATATTATGTGATGTTTCCCCACTGAATGTATGTGATGTTCTCTTGGGCCAACCATATATGTGGAAGCACCATGTTGTTTATGAGTCTCGACCCCACAGAGTCATTGTTTCTCTGGGGGGTTATCTCTACAGAATACCAGAGGTAGTTCCAACTACTGTTCCACCTAAAAAGTGTCACAAGGTAGTATCTCTTACTGCAAAATTTAGCTTCTTCACAATCTTTTCAAAAGGATAACAGAAGGACACTGCAACCACTACATCCTTGCCCCAAGCACCTTCTATCAAACAGAAGAAATTCAACAAGGTTACAGAAAAGTGCAAATATTCCTTCTATGCATCATCCTCTCTTGTAGCCCGACTTGTTGAATGGCCTCATCCTCAACAGGTTCGTGACAAACTTCCACAAACTGAACGGCACGACGTCTCCAGCAAGGAAAGAAGCTCACCAAGATACAGATTCATCAAACGCTTTTCCCTCTCCCCCGGGAACTCAACGCAATGGAGACCATTAATTCCTAAGGAGGGAGGATTGATCCAGGTGGATATCGGTGGCCACCCACCTTTTTCGATTGGCTCAAAACAATTTTCTGGCAATTTTGGCAATTTACTATTTTTAGCAGTTTTTAACTTCTGGGGCCATTTTAAGGGCCCAAATGAAGGTTTTTCAATATCTAGATCCTCAATGATATCCAAATGCATGATTTATCCATCAAAATGAATCTCCTCGACAATACCTTTCCAACGAGCTATCACACGCCTAAAATGGAGATCATGTGCAAAAGTTACGACCCCGGGAAGTTGATGTACTCACTTACCCAAACGGGGCCCACGTGACTTCTGGTGCTTCATCTCATAGGGTTAGGTTTTTGGATGTATAGGGTTTTGGGAATTCATATTTATTGTAAAAATTCCTTCAGAACCTCATTGTAACCATCTTCTTGTGAATGCGAGTAGCCGTCACATCTCTTCTCAGAGATAAGCTGCCACCATTCTACTGAGTCTTTCACTCTGTATTTTTACAATCTTTGTACATTTATTTCATTAATAGAAATCATGTATTACTGTATATATGTGTTTATGGTTGCATCTCTGATACATTTATGTTATCTTATTGAATATCTGTGATATCTCTGTGCATTTCTTTATTATATCTCCGCTCGCATTTCGTGTCGAAAATAATCCGGATCACCAAAGGTTTCGAACCTTTGCTCCTTTGACGATTCTGATTCTTGGATCCTTTAAAACTTATGCAAAGTGTTATTCCTCCTAAGATTGATCTTATGAAGACTTTGACTTCCCACGCACACCTTGCGTTTCAGGGATTCGATAACTCATATTTCGAAGGATTTCCCGAAGAGAAATTCCTCTCGCCTTCCTGGAGTTCTCCTTTCCTGACTCTTCGACGATTAATCGAAACTCAGATTTTTGCACTCCTTGCACTAGATCTCACACAAGGTTTTGGGTTCTTGCGGATGAATGTGGACTCCTTGCACCATTTTCTTTGCGCTCCTTGCAAATGGAAAGTTTCGTGTTATCTCTTCTGAGCTTCGGAACTGAAACATATTGTGTCAACGCACTCCTTGTGTTCTGTGTGCACACCTTGCACCACTCAACATAAGAGAAACAATTGAAACTTATCCTAACATTCACAGTTCCATCTACTCATAACACAATTCATTCATTCATTCGTGAAAGCATAATAACAGAGAACTAAAAAACAATGTCCACACCATGCATTGGGTCAATTTTCCTCTGTTCTATTCATAAGTGAAAATGGCCACAACAGTAAATGAACAACAAAAACTACTGAAATCTTATCCTAACTTCTATCTTATTTTCTTCTCCTAACAACTCTATTCCAGCCAACTATCGACTAGCCTCATTTGGGCGTACCAAACCTCTATTTATCATAGAGGGCTCTTAGGGTTTTTTTTCTAGCTATTTTTCTACTCTATAACTTAACCTATCAACTATCTAAACCAACCACATTCCAGAGCCGTAGTGGAGTCTCCCATTTCACTCGTAATCGTCCAAGCGTGCCTCCAAATTTTCCCAGCCTGATTTCAAGCATTCCCCAAAGATTAATTCTGGTGTTGAGTTAAGGCGGACTTCAAAATATCTATTGTGACTTCTAGCGTTGAGCTCCCATACAAATTCCTTGACGTTGATAAGTCTTTCTCCATGCAATTGCCAACGATGCTCCTGCATCATGGATCAACCAATAGGGAAGTATATGCATCCAGGGATTATGGGGATAGGTATATTACAAATGAGGACACGTCCATTTGGGACCCATGTTCAATTGACACTAGTATAGTGATTAATAAAGGATATCATATAGGATACAAGATTATATGCAATGGCATACAGTAGTATGCAGTGGTGTGTAGTGGTATAAAATGTTAAACAGAGGGGTATAGTGGTACACAGTGGGAAATAGTGGATTTCAGGGGAGATTCATACTCTCACTTGATGGAGCATGGTTGGTCCAGAAGAGGGTGATCTTCTCTTTTACGAAAGTACATGGACTCTAGAGGTTGTACTCTCAACAATAGTAGTGATTGTGATTATGGAGGGAGTATGGTTGACCATATGTGTGAGGAGACACCTTTGGAATCATGTGATGGTATAGGAGTAGCATAGATCCTAGGTGACTATTCATATAGTCCATTAGTGCATAGGGATGAGTTCCATGGAGAGGTACACTCCTCAAATATTGATCTTCAATTGGAATATCACCAGGTTTGGGTCAGTTATAAGGATAATCATGAAACTATTCTTAGGTATCCTTATGAGTTTTTGGTCATGCCCTTGGGATCGACCAATGCACCTACCACTTAGCATATTTTCCTACAATTGAAGAGGTTTATTTTTTTGTTCTTTGATTCTCTCAGTATATACAACAAGACATGGGAGGATTCCTTGAGACAGTTGTATGAGACATGGAGAATTATAAACAAGACAGGGATTTCTTATTTAGGGCATGTGGTCAGTGCACAGGATGATAGGGATAGATTGAGGGTTGACATGATATACTACATAGGTGACACATACTTAGTCCTTGAGGTCACATTTGAGGATATGATCATGAGGGTGATGCATGATACCCATTCAGTAGGACTTTTCGGGTACTTGTATGAGCATGAATTACCACATATGGTAGAGCTACTTTACAGAAAAGTGTCTAGACTCCAGGCATTGTTAGAATACATTATCAAGAGTAGGGGTAGCAGGTTTCATTATGTGTTCTAGCAAGAGCATGACATATTAGTATGCATGGATTTGATTCCTAGTATCTGGTTTTCATCATTTTATTACATATATAGATTAGATATGAGGCTTAGTTGGATTCCAATGGTTATCAGTGTAGAACAACATCAGTCAGTAGGCCTTGGGAGTGGTGAACTCCCAACTTGGTGGTGATATCTGGGAATTCATCTGAGTGATAGATTTATTCAAGTGATGATGATGATGATCAAAAGAGTTGTTATGGTGGTTGGTCTACTTGATTTTTTGGATGTTAGTAGAAGGAAAGTTGAGACTTACTCTATATGGTAGGATAGAATTTATTTTTCGATACCCAAGATCGAGGATGGTAGTGGTTTTGCAAACTTAGACTTCATTGATGCAACTTTACAGGGGATGATTCAGGAGAGTGGTTTCAGTCCCTTCATGGATTTCATCTTAGGGTTCCAAGAGAGGAGGATGCATACTAGGCACGTTGGTCTGATAATGATGATCAAAGTGGTGCAACGACAACATGGTGGTTCCTTCCTAGGATTAGTTTTAGACCCTGGGATTACATTGTTTGACAATTTAGCTATTGTTAGACATAAGAGAGTTGGTTCTAATTTTCAGGAGTTTAATCTTGGGATTTCATGGGTTGACAGTCGACCAACTGGTATAGATGGAAGATTCATCCATTAATTTTAGGATTTTATACATATGGAGCATTGGATTGGTGTCTTAGGTTGGATATTCTATGAGGGGTGGACTGCGTATTTACAGTATATATTTTCTCTATTGATTGGTGGTCTTCATGAGGCCTCTTCTGTAAGTACATTGTAGGACAATATTGTGGGTAGTAGATGCTCCACATATTTCAGATTAGTTTGGGACCCAGGGATCACTCTCAATTTCAGTTTGGTTCAGCTTGTTGATCCTAGGATTTTGATGGCATTGCTTGAAGAAAAGAAAACTTTGGGAAGGTAGGATTGTAATGTTCCCATTTTTGGATTCCCCTTCTTTGTAGTCAGAGGCGACCTTATGATATTATTCCAGCCTGACCAGAGGAGTAAAATGAGGGTAACAATGAGCTCAGGTAATGTGAAAGAGTTGTATGGGGCCCAGGCTATCCCATTTACCATATTTCATTATCATGATCATTTCTACATAGTTCGCTCTTGGTTCTATGGAATTCCGACAATTTCCATAATTTTGGGTTATTATTGAGCATATTTTAATTAATTACACTTAAGGTATTATTTGGAGCTTGTTTCTTGGAGAAATACATTAGTTTAATAGCTCGTTGGAACTGGGGAAAAAATATCTATAGGAGAGGATGATGAAAAGTGACTTTTAGTGGTCAGAGAAGTCATAAAGGTGAATTAATCACTTTTTGAAGTAAAAAGGTTCATTAAATTAATAAAATGATTTTGCGAGAAAATACTAAAGATGAATTAAAAGTCACTTGAAGAGAAAAAGGTGAAAATGGGTATAAAATAGAGATAGGGGATCATATTCTCTCATTATGTTGATCACCATTTCACTTGTATCTTGACCTTTGGTAGCTTGAGTATTTTGAGGGTTTTGAGTGAAAAAACCCTAGAGAACAACAAGGAGGTGAAATATTATTTTGTTCATGATCCAAGATTAGTCAAGTTGGTGAAAGATTCCACCCTCACCATTTTGTTCCAATTCAAATCCATTTCTTACATCACTTGTGAAGAAGGGGCGCAACTGTTGGAGGATTTCTGTAGAGAGGGATGCACTATCCAATCAATGAGGGTTCGATTTGGATTCCGGGAAGGATATCTTGGGGAGATATCAGTGGGATTGTATTTGGATCACCTAGAAAGAATTTTCTTGGCACTTTGGGGCTTTTCTAACACCCATATCTATTTATTATCTGAGCTGGATGAATTATTAACCAAGGAGGGTGCACCCTTAGTCAAGGGTTTCTTCTATTTGCATCAGATCTTGCATATCGATGTGTATCTTATTTATACACCTATTGATAAAATTATTTGTGAGGAGATTGGTCATTTCATTGGTGGATCAAGCATCATCTTAAGACAGGGAGAATTCACATCAAGCAAAGCGCATATCTTGTCATTGGGGCCATCCTTTGCTAAAGAAATTACATATTTTTGGAGCAGTTGTTAGAGGGTTTCTATTTGGAGATTCTTTTCTTTCCTTTGGCTACTTTTCATATGTATTTTCTAGACATATATCATCCTGTAGAAAATACATTTCATATCTAGAAATTATTGTTTGACGTTGGACATCTGAATGCATATTAAATGAAGTAATGATTCAAAGTACTATCTTATGGTTTTTAATAGCTATTGGTTTCTGATTTATTTAGTTATCATTGCATGGTTTTTACTTATGTATTACATGAAGAAATATGGGTTAAATTACATCAGAAAATACACTTAAATGAATGTTACATCCATTGCACACAAAGTGTTTGACAAAAAATTTCAATCAACCAACACACACAAAACATAACAACCATCAATTATATCTAGCAACCCACAATTAGGGAGTTATAAGGAGGTAGAAATTATTTCAAATGACATGTTAACACATAAAAAAAACCTCATCAAAGTTAGGACAACAACAAGAAGGCATTTTCTAAGGGAAATTGAACATAACATCAAAATGTTTGACGAAAGATATCAACCACATATATCTGATTTTTGTATCAAATTTGGTTGGGGATATTACACTTAAGTAGGGTGTACTTTGAACAGAACATCACAATGCCTATTTCACATCTTGATCTACATGATTTGTTGCAAAATATCAATTCACATTATTGAAAATGAGCTAAGGGGTCTCTTTTTATAGGCTTAAGATCTAACTAATTTCCACAAAATCCAGAATATATTTTCCACATGTAATCGTTGGTTGTTAGAGTTGACTCCAAAAAATCCACTCTATTGATTCAGCTCAAAATAAATCGACTTGGCCATCTACATTTCCAAATCGTAGTTTATTTTTGGGTTGGTCGATCCACCACCCGATTATCTTCGATTGTTGGTCAATTGTTTGACCAACTGGTGTGGTGTGTTGTTCAATTTCCCGATCTACAATATCCATATTTAGGTCAACGTATCGAACTGTTGAACCCAAGATATGTGTGATGAACCATCAATGTTTAATGTTACAACACATGCCCCCCCCCCGCCCCTCATCAACACACAACTCTAGAGATTCAGTAGGTGAAATTACATCACTAGAACACCCCCAATAATTACAGTTTCCTAAATCCCAAGCATCATGCAGAACTTGAGAAATATGGCTTCAGCTAAAGGTTTGGTGAAGATATCAACAAATTGATCTTGTGTTCTGCAATATTTAAGAGAGACAACATTCTCATGAACCAAATGTCTCCAGTAGTGAGCATGGAAATCAACATGCTTCATCTTACTATGAGCAACAGGAATGTTAGCAACTTATATAGCACTTTGGTTATCACAGTAGATTGTAGTTGAAGACTAAGTAGGAAATCCAAGATCTCCCAAAAGTTGGTGAATCCATAGGACTTCAATACCTACTTGAATGATGCCATGATATTTTTATTCTATAGTCGACAACGATACTACCTTTTGTTTCTTTCATGACCGCACCAAAGCTCTAATGCTATAGAAAAACACATAGGTAGAAGTGGACTTCCGATCATCATTGTCACCATCCTAGTCGGAGTCAGTGTAGACGACTAACAAATCTGAACTACAACAATACTTGATACCAAAATGAGTGGTACCCTTCAAATAGAAAACAATTTGTTTGACTACTTTCCAATGGATTTATTTGGGGTCCTACGTGAACCGAGAAACCACACTAACAACAAAGGAAATGTCAGGTCGACTATGAGTAAGATAAATAAGATTGTAAACCAATTTTCGATAAAGTGTAGCATCGATTGCGAGTGTTTGACAGGTTTAAGTAAGCTTCATTCCAGACTAAAAGGGAGTGGAACATGGCTTGCAATCAGTCATCTTAAAATGTGTCAACAGATCCATGACATATTTAGACTGAGGAATGAAAAATCCATCACAAAGTGGTAATACTTGAAGACCCAAAAAATAATGCAGAGTGCTAAGATATGGCATATCAAAGGAGTCAGCAAGTTGTTTATTCAATCTAAAGATGAGAGCACTATTATTGCTAGTAATGATTAAATCATCTACATATACAACAACAATGAGAGTGTCTCCATTGGAGTGGAAAAAATACAGGATATGATCAAATTCACACTGTTTGAAACCAAGTCGAAGGAAGAAAATTTTGAACTTAGCATACCAGGCTCAGGGATCCTTCTTCAAACCATAAAGTGACTTCTTGAGTTGAAAAATTAGATTTGATTATGTCACAAAACCATGTGGTTTTTCCATGTAAATTTTTTCATATAGGTCTCCATGGAGAAAAGCACTCTTCACATCCATCTGATGGATTTTCCATCCAAAACGAGCAGCAAGGGAAAGAATCAGTTGAACATAATTTATCTTTGAAATAATTTAGTGTAGCTATAGAGGTAATAGGGGGCTCGAAGGGCCCATGGTGACAATAGTGGAGGCCATTCAATGTAAGGTGGAATAGGTCCACTATATTCTTAAATGAGGCCCACTATGGTAGTTAGATATATTAGTGTGAACATAATAAATGTAAGAGGATGTAATATTCGGAACTAGAATATTATGTGTTTTCCTGTTGAATTTGTTTTCGAAGACAAGATCATTTAAGTTTGCAGCCGTATTTTCTTTACTCATGCAATAATCATTAGAAATAATATAAATAATAAGAGTGCCAGATCTCTTTATTTATTCAAATAATATCAGCTATGGTAAAATTCATACAAAGTTGTAGCAAAAGATGCAAGATGTATATAATAATATGGTTCATTTCATAGGCGGCTTGGTATAGCTGATATATTAGTTATGAAGTTAGGAACATAGGCAATGAACTCCACAAATGATGGCTATGGCTAATAATGATAGGATTGATCCCCAAAATTCGTATAAGTAGTGATCTCTCCACAAAACGAAAGTATGATAGATCGAAGCTCCCTTAATTTAGGCTCTTAATCAGCAACAATCAGCCCTGAAGATAACAATATAGAAGCAACTTCCACAGAGGTGAATGAGTGTTGTAGATGAAGGAACTTTGACGCTACAAGGTATATTTATATATCAGCAACAAGAATTGGGAATTCGTTGTAGGAAAAAACACCACATTTCCTTATATATGCATCAGATCAACCTTCGGCAAATAAGCGAATCCCACTGTTGGGCCTGTGATATGATCGATTTTATGACATTAATTAGATACTTTTGTTGAATGTATATATGCGTTTTAATGTTTTGACGAATTTTTTGAAGAGATTTTGTGCCAAAATGCTATGATCCATACTAGGTATGCATAATTCATGTTTTATGATGATCTTGAGTGTAATTCAATATGTTTTTATGTTTTCAGGAATCTAATTCACATTTTTTGGTGTTAGAGGGAAAAATCGTAGCTTGTTTTTTCTTCTGAAACTTAGTCCAGTACGCCATCCAGAACTCAATTTGGTACTCCATCCGGTACTCCGTCTGGCACTCTATCCTGCACAAAAGCGATGGGAGATTTGGCGGTTCTGGTATTGGCATCCAATGATGGGAGAATCAGAGACATGGGTTTTTCTCGTGCTCATGGCCTCCAGCTACTGAACTCTTGACAACTCGATTTGGGTTGTTATGTTGGGCGATTATTGGCTTGCCCCATTCAGCAGTTAGGGCATATTAAATGCAATTTACTATTTTTAGAAGAGGATCGACCCTCTAGTGGTCGACCTCTCAGTTTGTAAAGCTTATAAATACCACCTCAGTGGTTAGACAATAGTTAAGAAGTTCAGGAATAGAGAGTTAGAGAGAAAGACAATTTTTATTGTTATTTTGCCACAATTGTGTAAAACCTGCGTTTTTAGTTTTAATGGTGAAATCTCTTTGTTGAAGTTCATGGTGTGCATTTGAAGAGTGACCACAACTTGCTAGGGGGGGGCACCAACAGTCTGGGTAACTATCCTATGTTGTTATCACTCTGTAAATTCCCAGAGGTCGTTGGAAAGCAGAAGAAACTTACTAGAGGTAACCTTATCAAACCACTTCGAAACTGGGATCTAGCCCTGCTAGTTTCAGAGAGGGATCTCTCTGTAATATTTAACTTGGTTTTAACATAAGATATTAGGCTAGTTAAAATATGTAGAACCGAGTTGTTTGTAAAAAAACATTCATTGGGATATGGGGTCTGTTTTATAAAGGTAGAGATCAAAGAATAGATGTAAAGATTCTTTTCACAGGCAGGATAATGAAACTATTGGATTCTTTAGAAATAAAATGATGGATAACAGAAAAAGGCGAGATTGTTTAATTATAACCAAGAAGAATTTAATAATTTCTTGAATACAACATAAGAAGAAAAACACTTAGATCTTTAAAATCTAGGAACAAAGTATGCAAAGGTAAATTCTACAACTTTAACTCCTTTTAAATGATTAGGTTAGAAAACAATATGATAACTAAGAGAGATACACTTTCAAATGAGAATAGAAAAATTCACCAACAGATGACATGCAAGAATCCTGTGAAATGTCTCTTTATATTACTGGAAGATCTCTTGATAAAATTACAGTGCTTACAACTTGCTATGGCGTAAAATCAACCCTCACTAATTTGAATTTTGAAGTATTTATCACAAAAATTACAAACGACCCTGTCATTAACTGATCATGACATGGCAGATTCTAAATATAACTAACTAGATAACAAGATGAAAAAATGTAGGAACTGATTATGATCTGTTGTATCTGTCATGTTGATTTTTGGGAAGGCCGTTGGTGAGTCATTCACATGACATTGACTACTCTGCATGCTGAGTTGGACTGTACACCCCATCCCTCATTTGATCAAAGTGAATAGCTCCTCCCATATTTGTTGATTGGGAACGGTGACTTTCAGCAGTCTTCGGTATATTTCATCCATTTCTGTATATTTAGCCAAAATAGGCTTGATGATGAAAATATATTTGATCTCGTGCTGAATATTGAGTTCTAGCTGCAAAGTCTCTAGGAACGCCTTGCTTGTGATGCTACCCTGTATACCGAAAAACTTGGAATTGTCCTTGGCCACTGTGGTGATCTTCTACTTGTAGTCAGGGAGGGTCATCAACTTGTCATTTAGGACTAGTAAACTAGGAATTCCTTTCTTCTGCAAAACCTCAATCTTTCTGAAGAACCTTTGAACTCCGACCTCTATGTTTTGGGATTTCTCCTCCAGCTGTAACATCAATCCTCTTTTGGTCAAAACTATTTTGACTTCGAGGATAGTTTCCATTTTGTCTTCAACTTTCAAGTCTTCTAGCTCTTCCTTAGTCTTTGAATTTAGAAAATTAATGATTTCATTAGCTTCTGTGGGAATTTCACCCATCCCTCCTCTTATTTTTTCGATGGCCTACCTACTTCTCAACACCAGTTCATGTTTCCCAAACATGATTTTCACCATGGGCCATATTTCGTTAATGGAATTGGAGATATTTGTCCAAATGTTCTCCTTAGCCTCTGCTAATGTTTTGCCTCCCACAGTTTGTTTTTGCAACTGCTGTATTTCCTGCTTGATATTTTCTGACGCTTTCCTCTCAATATTGTAGCTTTTCTGGTAGGAATATTTAAGCTCCTGGAGGTTTTCAACCTCCTTTTTCAGTATGTTTATCTTTGTTCCTTGCAGAGTCATTTCTTCCATTGATTTTGATAATTCTATAGTTTTTTCCAGAGATGTCAGGGGGGTTGTTGATGGGATTTCGGCTACATTGGTTGTTGATACTGTTGTTGTGTTGACTCCTGCGAGAGGAACAACACTCAGTGGAATGAATTCCATGGGTGTGGATTGTTATTTCTCCTTCAACAACCTTTCCAATTATCCTTCCATTTCCGTTATCTTGGCATTATGTTGCATAATTAGTTTTAGAATTTCTTCTTTGTCATCTTCTGCCTCAGTGATCTCTTTGGCTTTTTCATCCTTTGTGGGTGGAAATTTCAATTGCTTCCTTAGAGATGCAATATCAGCTTTATTTTTCTTAAGCAGTTCCTCTGATACTTTCACATTTGAGGGATCATATCCAATCTTGAGAACCAATTCTTCTAAAGATTTGATCCTGTTATCCTTTGCAAAGATGATATCTTCTCCAACTTCAACTAAGTCTAAACATTGTTTAGAGAGACCTGTATTTTTGCAGTTGAGGTAGAAACATTTTCCAAAGTTGAGAAAACCATTTCTCTTGTCTGTCTGTGTAAATCCATCTGATCAACTAGATGTACATCTTTGGTGTTAAATTCAAGTGTTTCCCTCTTATAGTTTGAGATTTCCTTAGGATAGGGTACCTGTGCCTATAAAAATGCCATGTGCATTCTTCCTTTCTCTGTATCAAAAGTTCATAGAAATTTGTGTTGCGTTGTAGACGTTTTCTTCCAGAACTGAGCATACATGTTGTTGGTCAGCATCTGATTCTTCTTTTTGATCATATCGTATTTCTCAAAAACGCTCAGCTTTACAAATCCCTGTGGAGGTTGGGTGGTCACAATTGTATCAGTCTACTTTTTTGAAGAAGAGGTAGATATCATCTTATGGTCGCTTGAAGGAAGTGATGTAATTTCTCCCTCGGCCAATTTGGCATACTGGGTCTCTTCCTCCCCAGACCTGTGAGTTTTGTGAGTTGTTTTAGGCCTCTTACTGTATACCTGAAAAATCCTCTACTGATACTCCAGTGATTGAAAGAGAAGCATCCTTCCTCGGTCTTTTTTCCTTTGGCACCTGTGGTGTGGTTGTTTGTGAGATAGTAACTGAAGAAGCTTTCTGTTGTTCAGTGTCTTCCAGGGTATTTGCTTCCCACTCTGTCTGGTTCACATACTTCTCAATTTCTGGTTTGGGTATGTGAGAATAAGGTGAGATTTTGTTCTTAGATCTCATCTCTGCAATGATCCCACATGGATTATAGTTCCAAGTAAAACTGGTACTAAATTTCATCTCCTTTAATAATTTTTCCGCCTCTTCTCCGACAGCTCGACTGTTGCAGATAAAAGGTCCTATTTTCCCCTTGATCCTCATCCGTTGTTTCTTTTTCAGAGATACAAAATGAATATCATCTGAATTTATCATTTGGTGGATATATTCCAGTGTAAATATCTAAACAGGCAAGTACTTGGGCAACTTGTATGGAGCTAACTCACACCCATACACTCTAATCTCTCTGTGATTTTGATACAAGAACTGATCTCCAGTCTTAGAGAGATCCAAAAAGTGTAAAACTCTTTGTATCTCCTCATTTATCCTTGGCTCTGGTCTATCACTAAGAAGGCTGACCACTGGGTGATAGAACAACTCAATAAACTGTTTAAAACTAAACTTTGTGGAGTTCCTTCTAAGCAGTGAAGTCCAAGAGGTTATGGCTTGCGGTTTTCCATCCTGGTCCATTTTCTACACGAGGAAGGAGAATTTGTCTGGTTGATAAAACATGAACATGGAGGCCAGTATTGAAGAATACTGGAACATGCCCTCTATGGGAAATTTGAACAGTTTCTCGTGCATGTTTTCGGCCAAGAAACTGCTATAATCGAACTGAGTGGTGACCTTTTCTTCAGTAAAGAAAATGGATAGGAAACCCAAAATAGGTTCATCTACCCATTCGTCCAAGAAATAGCCGAGAAGAAAACATACGATGAATTAATCTGGTTTCCTTTTTCTGAAAATATGGAGGAATGGTAAGGAGGATTTTTCTTCGGGAGTTGAGCATCTTGTGGGAGGAAAAGCTCGAAAATTTGTGCTCTTTGGGGAAAGGAAAGGTTCTGGTATATTTTCGTTAAGACTTCAATGGTGAGGAGAGAGTGAGATTCATCTCTGTATATCTTCATCATTTGGTCAATGGCTTCAAGTGTAATGGAGAACAAAATTTTTCCAGATGATGAAACTATAGCTCTTTGGTCGGGGAGGTAATGTGCCTGACATTTAAGGGCAAATTCTGGAAAATGGTGGATTTGGGGAAAAAGGTATAGAGGGAAATTGGACTCCCAAAGCCTGATCTCATCGCTCTGATCGATGAAGGTGTCTTTAAACCATGACTGTAGTTCAGCAAGATCAAATTTACACTTGGTTTTTGAGATCAAATAATCCTTATCGGCTAATGGAATCCAGTTGAGATCGATAAGAGGTGGGAGGAATGGATTTTCCTCAACCTTTGATTTTTTAGATTTAGGCGCCATTGATTTCGATAGGTACCTTCACACTGAAACAAATGTTAGTGGGTAATGGCTATGGTTGGGCAAACAAATGTAGAGGCAAGGAGACTGAGTTTTCTGGGGCACAGGAAGTGTGAGCAGAATGTGTATGATAGAAAATGGGTTAAAATTGAGTAAATGGGTATCTGTTGGGCGTGGGGGACAAGTCAGTAGAACAAATGGGTATGTGGCCTATAATAAATGGCCAATGGGTCATTTGAAGCATGAGGAGGCAGGCAAAGGACATATGACGTGTGTACCCGGATGATGTGGAGGGTGATGATTGGGGAATAAGAGAGTGAGATATGACCTGTAACAGGTGGATGGATAAGATAGGCGAAGATGGATATTGAGATGTGACATCATGAGGTGGTGCAGATAAGTTGGAAGGACGGTAGGCAGTAATCGATTTGGAGCAGAGGGAGGTCCAATGCAATGGATCAATGACACGTTGGGATGGGGCCTGCCGAGAAAACTGCCTCATTCCGGACCCCCCCCCCCCCTCATCGTTAAAAGTAAGAAGATTGGGGGGGTCCAATACCTCATGTTGATCATTGATCCGAGCGTATCTATATCAGATGTTGATCTAAGCACGCTCTTTATCCACCATATCAGAACCCCCCCCCAACCGTTAAAGGCATAATGGTCGAGGGGGTCTGGAATTCGTTGTAGACTGTCCATCTGTGCATTGTTGGGCTGAACGTAGATCTATGCACACTTGTTAATCACCATTCTAGACCCCCCCCCCACACCGTTAAAGGTAGAACGGTCAGGGTGGTACAAAATCTCATCTTAGCCGTAGATCTAGGCGCCAGTAACTCAGTCGTAGATATTTGTGCAATCTTTAGTCCCCGGGCGCAATTTAATATGTGCAACAAAACTTAGGCTTAGTGTTTTTGTGGGTATTGTGCACTGCTTCACCTTCTTTGGTCACCATGGAGTTAGGAAAAATAACCCAAACATCAAAATCCTGGATTTTATTGAAGATCAAGCATATTTATTGAAGGAAAGACTAGCTAACATATGTCCTATCATGCCTAACTACTCATTTAACCCATATTAGACTATTGGGCTAAGGAATTAATCTACCCTGGGGCTATTTGATCAATATTGAACAGTTTGATCAAATTTATTCACTAACTAACCTAAATACCTGGTTAAGATTAAACAATTCAACCAGGCTTATTCACTAGACCTATCAACATAAATTTAAAAAGACTTAACCATGATTAAACTGTATGGATTTAAGCCATTTTTATTTCATGGGGCTTTTATCCATTTTCTTTTATGCACTCTCTATTCTTTTTCTCATTTTTCTTTTCTTTCTTTTTTTTTCTTTCTTTTCTTCTCTTTCTTTTCTTTTTCTTTTTTCTTTCTTTTCTTTTTCTTTTTCTTTCTTTTCTTTTGAAAATAATTTGCATGAATGACATATTATTTTCAAGATAACATACATCAATAGTGAAAATTTTCCAGTCACCATATGATCCTATAAATTATAGGGTTATAAAATCAGCTCCACCTGAGGATGGTACTCTCCTTGTGAAGTTCCAAGAACCTATTTTTTGATGTCTGCAAAGGTTTTCCTCCATTTTCTTTATAGTTGCTTTCTGGTTTTTTTTTGTGTTTTTTTTGGAAACTTGGTGGCATTGATTAGTGTCTTAGGGCCTTCGCAGTAGGCTTCAACCATCTGATCAGTGTCACCCACACAAAACCTGAATGAAAATGGAAATGGTATGTACAATGAAAAATGGATTCATGAGATCTTTATTGGGGAGGCAAGTAATGCTTCAACATCCTGCCATTAACCGGTCCCCCTGGTAGGTCTGTTCCATCACTGTTTTTGAGCAAAAATGCATTATTTCCTTTGAATGCATGGATGGTGTAAGGTCCTTTCCATAAGCTATCAAATTTTTTGTGCTTACCCTTATCCTCATTTCTAGAATCCCATTTGAGAACCAAGTCGCCTAACTCAAAATCATCATCTTTAGTCCTTCTGTCAAAAATCTTCTTGATGTTCTCCTAGATGACCTAAGTCTTGTTGTATACCTCTTCTCTGGACTGCATTAAATTAATCATTTGATTTATTCTCTGTTGAACATCATTTGGTTCTACTTGTGCTTCCTGCAATAGTTTCATGACAGGGACTCCTAATGAAAGGGGAAAGACTGCTTCAGTTCCATATACCAATTGGTATGGAGACATACCAAATTCTCTTTTGGTGCTTATTCTGTCGGCCCAGAGTGTGAAAACCAACTTATTATGCCATGATTTCTTATTTTCTTGCAGTGTTTTCCTGAGAATGTTCACCAGAATTTTGTTTGAAGACTCAGCTAGCCCATTTCCTTATGGATAATAAGTTGTTGAGTGTCCCAAAGTAATGTGATATTGACTACAAAAATATATGAGCCTTTTGGATCTAAAAGCTGTTGCATTGTCAGCGATAATTTTTCTGGGGCATCCAAAGCGAGACAAGATGTTATTTTCTAAAAACTTGATGATAACAGAGTCAATATCTTGCCTGCATGGCACAACCTCAATCCACTTGGTGAAGTAGTCTGTGGCCGTGATGATCCACTTGTGTTGTCTCAAGGAGGATGGATGTATTTCACCAATGAATTCTAAACCCCATTGTTGGAAAGGATATTCAACTGAGATAGGTTTCATAGGGAGGGGAAAAAGCTTCCTTTTACCTTCAAAAATCTAGCACTTGTGGATATAAGTAACCTTCTAGTGGACGTTAGAAAACAAAGTAGGCTAGTAAAAACCAGCGCTCAAAATCCTGTTAGCTGTGGTCTTCCATCTCAGGTGCCCACCACACTCTCCTGCATGAAAATATTGAAGAATTTTGTCAACTTTGTCTTTTAACAGGCAATTAAGCAAGATACCACCAGGGTCTTTCCAATAGAGGTTACCTTCTAGAATACAAAATTTCAATGCTTTCAATTTAATAAATCTGGCTTTGGTCTTAGTCAAACCAGGAGGATATTGTAGGTTTTGGAGTAAAAAAATGAGGTCTGCGTACCAAGGGGAGTTTAAGAATACCTCTTTTGTGTTTGGAGTTTCCTGCTCTTCCGATCCGTCAACTGCAGCCAAAAAAATAATATCTAGAGCATGAAAATTAGACTCAGCCATTAGTTTGGCCAAACCCTGTCATTTGATCAGTTTGGTAGGTTTTATTTCAATTTCGCATTCCAAAATAACCACAATCCATTTTCCTCTTCTACCATCTGGATTATCCTGGGTCAGGATATCCTTAACAACTGCATTTGGAATGTATGCAATCATGTGAGAATGAAGAATATAGACTCTGAATTCCTTTATGTCTTTCACCAGAGTGAAAGCTGGCTTCTCCATTATTTTTTAGTTCAAAGAAGCATCTCTCAAAGATTTGTTGAAAAACGCTATGGGTTGTTCGTACCCTTCACTATTTTTCTGCAACAACACAGTTGCTATGGTGTGTTCAGATGCAAAAGAGAAAAGGTAAAATTCTTTGGTGTAATCTGGGTTGATCAGAACTGGGGTTTGGGTGAGTGCACGTTTCACCTACTCAAATGATTGTTTGGATTCAGTGTTCCATTTAATTTTTGTGTCTATTTTCAACATATTAGTGATGTTGCTGAGAAGTTCGGCCAGGTTCGGTATGAACCTTCTAAGGAAATTTATTTTGCCAATGAATGATTGTTGTTCTTTGATTTTCCTAGGGTGTTCCACCTTCTGGATGGCTTCTATCCTGCTGGGATCTATTTTAATTCCATCTTTCAAGATTAAGTGTCCCAATAGTTTGCCTTCCTCTAACCCGAAAAGGATTTTCTTAGGATTCAATGAAATCCCAAATTTCCTGCACTTCTCAAACACGCATCTGAGGTGTAGCAAGTGTTCCTCGTCAGATTTGGAGTAGACAATCACATCATCCAGATAAATGACTATAAATATCCCAGTTTCATCCACAAAAGAAATATCCATTGCTCTTTGGAATGTGGCACCAGCGTTCATCAATCCAAAAGGCATCTTCACATACATGAAGGTTCCCCAAGGTGTAGTGAATGTTGTTTTCTCTTGATCTTCTGGGTGGACAAGGACTTGGTTGTAGCCCGAGAAACCATCTAGTAAGGAGATCCTACTGGCCCCAATCAACTTTTGTAAAATGTGGTCCATTTTGGGAAGAGGGTAATTATATTTAAGAGAGAATTTGTTCAGATTTTTGAAATCTATGCAAAGTCTGATCTTGCCAGTTTTCTTCCTGGTAGGAACTAGGTTAGAAACCCATTTGGAAAATCTCAAGGGGACTATGATTTTTGAATCATACATCTTTTTTATTTCTTTCTCTATCACGGGAAGTAACTTGGGATTTATTCTCCTAAGTTTTTTCCTAAAAGGTTTGTGTTCTTCTTTTATGGGAATCCAATGTTCTATGATACTTGTGTCATAGAATTTTAAGTCTTCATAACCCCAGGAAAAAACATCCACATATTCATTAAAAAGTTCAATGTATTTGTGTTTTTTCTCAGGGGGTAGAGATTTAGAAAGTTTTATCATCTTGGGTTTTTCTTTTGTTCCTATGTTGCACTCTTCGAACTCTTTACCACTAGCTTCAATTTTTGGTTTTTTGGCTACATCGTTAAAATCAAACAAGTCTTCTAGCGGAACTAGACCTCTAGGTAACACATTACTTTTCAACTGTAGAATACCAGAATCTATCTCATTTTCATTCAATTCATCTGCATCTACTTTACTTTCATTGAGATCTTTGGAATCTACGTTATTTACACTAACACTTTCAGAAATAGATTTATTTACAATCTCATCATCATTTTCTAAATCTATGTTTGTACATTCGAAATCATTCTTACACTGTAGGAAGTATTCAATTTGATTGTCATTTCCAAATACCTACCAGTATCTGATGTTGTCAGGAACGGTTGGTATGCACTTCACCTCCACTTTGTACTTGCGAGTGGGATGAAAAGGAATTTTACAGGTAGCTGTCGATGTAGCCAGTCCGTCTGCCAGTATGTTTTGTCCTCTAGGCATTACCTACAAGTCGATTTCAGTAAAGTATTGAAGAGAATCCAAAACAACACTCCTATAAGCCCTAAGTCTGGGGTGTTTAGCTACATACTCACCTTTGATTTGCTTGATAATCAGTTCAGAATCACCCCTTACGATGATTTGTTTGGCACCAACTTTCTTTAGTAGTTTCAGGCCGAGCATCAGAGCCTCATACTCAGCTACATTGTTAGTGCATTGGAAATTCAGTTTGTAAGAATGACTCTCAGAATACCTTGATCTGTGATTATGCAACCAAACTCCAGCTCCATCTCCTTCTTTACTCACAGCACCATCGAAATACATGCTCCAAAAATCTGTTGGTAGTTCCTCCCTCTCTACCGTTTCCACCTTTCTTGCCTCAATGATTGCTTTACTTTCTTTAGAATCATGTGTATCATCTTCCAGCTGAGAAATTTGTTCTTCTACATCACCATCATTGTATATAATGAAAGAGTCCAGATTAGAGTGTGCAGAGTATAATGGATCGTTATGTGGCTTTTCCTGACTACTGACCATATACTTCATCAAGGTTTCTCTATACAGTCTCCTATGTTGTCTGAATATCAAGATGGTGGCATAGGACATATCTAGCTATAGGGTTCCTTTCAGCTTAGCTCCCCATGATCTTGGCAATAACATACTGTATTTTGGGGGAATATCTGCAACTACTATATCCATTACCATACTCTTTGTTGGGATTTGAGCTAATGTAATGCATAAGTATTTGATCAGGCCTATACATTTAACCTTGTTGGAGTCTAAAGAATGAAAATCTTTGTAGGTTCTGGTGACCTCGAGTCCCAACTTTTCCATCATGACTTTGAGCATTAGGTTGTGAGAGGCACCTGAATCCATCATAGCATTGTGTAATATTAGATCATGGATGTTTAGGATGATGTAAAAGGGGGCCATGACACCATTATCAGCTTGACCATCAACTTCAGGACCAAACAGGAGCTCTGGTCGGTCATCAACAAGATTTACTTTGTCCGAGTGATTTACAGATCCAACATTCAAAGACTTAGTACCTATCTCAGGTTTGATGCTTAAATATTTAATCACCTGATACCTATAAGCGTTCTTGTTCATCAGCTCAGAGAGGGGAATGGGAATCTTCAATTTATCTAGTTCCCCTTCAAGGCTGAAAGTAGTGGAAGATTTTCTTAGGATTTGTACCTCTGGTTTATCTTTCGGAGCTCTATGACCAAGTGCCCTTGGTTGAATGTTTGACGAAACTTCAGTCTAAATTTCTCTTTGTAGTATTTCTGGATTTTTTTGTGTATGAGGTTCAACGTTGTTTCTCTCGGGTACTTTCTTGGGAGGGTTTTCTGAGGCTTTCTTAGGAGGGTTTTCTGAGGCTTTCTTGGTTTCAGCAACCTTCTTTAGAGAGTTCTTGTTTTCCTTCTTTCTCCTTAGGTTATACTTCCTGTGAACCTACATTATCACATTCTCAAAGGCATGTTATTATGTTTCCTCAGCTTCCTCATTGACCTCTGTTTATGAAAGGAGAAACATCTCGTGCTCTTCCTGGGTGAGAAAAATGGATTCATGCTCGTGATCATGATCACCCATGAGGTTTATATGAGTGTCATCAAACTCCTTGATTACCTCCTCCCCATAATCGACGTAATTATCCTGGAGGGGTGGTCGGATCTGTTGATCAGGCCCCCTCTGCTCTCTTTGATCTCTAGGATCTCTTTGCCTGATCTGGGGTGGATTTCTTTTGAAGTTTGGGTTTTGAATTTGAGGAGAGGCTTGGTTCTCCCTAGGTGGGTTTTTGTCAGTTACAGTGAGTCTCTCCATCATATTCTCCATAGCTCTGGCTAGAGAATCTAGTTTAGCGTATGATGACGAAGTATAAGTTTCTTATTTGATAGTGACCCTCCTTTATGTTTTCTGCCTGGCCCCTTCTGGCCAAAAGATTTGCTTCTACATTGACGACACTTTTATGCATGTCTTCCAAAGTTGCAGCATTTATCTCCCTTAGCTGATAAGACATGTCTGTGTCAAATCCATCAGGGAATTTTATTAATGCCAAACCTTGTGGTGGTTTGATATCAGCTAGAATTGCATTGTACAGATTGTTGAAACGAGTGCAATAATCTTGCACTATCTCTCCTTGGTTCCGTCTGATGTTATCGTATTCTAACAGGATCTGGAGAGGATTTTTCTTCACCTACCACATGTCAAGGAAATCTCGATGAAAAATATCAATGTCAGTTATAGTAGCATCATGTAAGGCCTTGAACCATTTTTTTACATCTCCAGTCAAACTTTGTGCAAATAGTCTCATCTGCACATCAGCGTCATCCACTTCCTACAAATCAAAATAATCGTTCATTTTTTCAACATGTTGTTGTGCATTTGGAGGACCAGTATTATCAAACTGAGGGAGTTTGGTGGAGGAGGATGAACCACAACCTGTGTGATAGGAGAGGTAGTGACTGAAGCTATAGAAGATGAAGGGTTGGGAGGAATGGAGTGACCTAGTTTGGGTTTAACAAAAAATGCAACAATAGTTAAAATAGGAAGTTTTATTTACTGTTGAAGGTGGTGATTTTCTAAGGCTTGACCAAGATTCGCAACTAGGTCTTGTTGGCAGCAAGTATATAATTACCATTTTTTATAAAGATGCCTACACAGGGTCTATGAAATTTTACCAATCTTCATAAGCATTTCTTCAAATGAAAGACGTATATCGTCGCATTTTACCTATCATATATTCATACATTCATTTTCATGACTGAAAGCATGAAAACTCGCAACTATCGTCTTCGCTATGTTTTAAATTTTCATTGAAAGCATGTCGTTTATGATAGAATTGTGATTTTTGGCTATGGACATGTTTCTCTCATTGTTTATGATCATTTTGATTCTAAGAATGCCTAAGAAGCTTATGGTTGTTTGAATGAAAGACCCCTATCAGTTGGTATTTGATTTTTGTATTAATTTTGGTTTGATGATTAACCATATTTCTTTCATGGAAATTTTGGCTTTTCAATTCTTATGAATCACCTATCTTTGCAATTAAATTTGGATACGCGCACTCTGTCCTAGCATGTACCTAATGCCAAGGTGGCATATGTAGTACAGGATACCATCACTCCCGAGTATGGTCTCGGGCTTCACGATTTCTCTCCCATGCATTGTGATTAACACCTCTGCCCACCGTTTGTATTGTCACGACATTGTTTTGATGAGGCTCGGGGCTATGGCTCTGTGGTTTTTTACCAAACCCTACCTGTGAGTTCTGTTTTGATTCCATTCCATTTGGCATGGCTCCAGTGGTAAGGGTCGAACCAAATGGAATCCATACTATGCTATCATATGATAACACTAGGGAGGATCTGGAAAGGAACGGTTGGCGTTTGTTCATCGAAAAGTTTAAGGGCTTTAACCTCCAGGTCGCCCAAGAGTTTTCCTTAACCTTTGATGGTTGTAGGGAAAATATTGGTGATGTGTAGTTAGAAGTAACAGAAGAGTTATTAAGCCAAGCCACGGGATTTCCAGCAGCTGGTCAGAAATGGTTCAAGAATGCGAAAGTGGAGGAGGTCCCTTGGATGTTACTATTTACCTCACGCAAAATAGCCAGTTGTGATCGAGGTATGCCGATTTCATTCTTGAAACCTAGATGGCATGATTTTATTGTTGTAGTGAAGCAATTCGTCACTTATGAGGTTCGATTTAGACTTGTTTTCCTGTATCATCTCCACCTCCTTATGAGTTTTATTGGCTTTCCATTGAATATGCCCTACTACCTGCTTAGAAGTCTGTATAAAATGGGTAAATGGTTTAGGAAGCAAAGGTCTGATTCGAGTTTATTCCATCATGGTTTAATTAAAATTATCCTCATACACCAGTTGCAATTACAAAACAATTTTTGGGATGGATTCATTTCACAAAATGGCTTTGGCAACAGTGAGTTGGGACAGGTAGATAAACCGGTCATTGTTGAAACCCTTGTGAACCCTACAACCTCTTCTCTACCGCTCCAGGTCTGTGATCTTTCCCCTAATAATGAACCCTCGACTTACCCTGATGTCACTCAACAAGACAATCAATCGGGTTCACTTCCAGAGGATAGCACTAAAAATGTTAAAAAACCTACAGGAAAGAAGCTAAAGGGAAGTATTGATGTTAATTTCAAGAACAAAAGCATTGTTCATTTGATTTCTCAATGTGCTCGAAATAAATTAAAACCCTGTGCAGACACAATCAACACGATTGAAGTGAGTTGAGACTCAGATTCAGAAATTGAGAAATTCTTGGCTGAAGAGGACCCTGTGTCATACGGGCTCTACCCTGACCGACCCTATGACTGTGTTAGCAATCTGCCTCCTTGTCTAAAGAATAACCCAGAATTTTCTGGCATCCAACTCTGTGATAGGCCTACCTTTCGTGTGGAGGATTCTCTGATTCTTAATGCTATCAGTGCTAATGCACAGCCCTTACAGTCATAGTGTGATGAGTGTCGATCATGGATCGACAGGTACTATACTGATGTTCTGTTGCTACAATCCCGACTCAAGTCTTTAAGAGACAAATTCGATAGGTTGACAAATGAAAACCAAAGACTCGAGTCTATTATCCAAGGGAACGAGAAACGATTGAAAACTATAGGACGTGTCATTTTCAAGAATGTAGAGGCAGCAACAACTATCATAAACTCCAAAATTTCTTGATATGTTTTAATTCCATGATTTGAGGTATGATCTTTTTAAATTTTAGTGCGATTTTGTCACTCTTAAGTTAGGATATTCTATTTGATTGAATAAACTATTTTTCTTGATAAGATTAGTTTGTTTGTTTATTTTTATATGATTGCATTTGCTATTATAACTAGCTACAAAATCGTAAGATTATGTAGTGAGTTAAGAAAATTCGAGTTGTTTGATTTAATAATTGAAAACATATCTGACACCTTCTCATTTTCATTTGTTTTCAGGATGATTAAGGATCCCATGATTTCCAAGAAGATATGGGGCACTTTTGAGATCTCCCAGCCATATCAACTTTGTGTTTTAAGTAAATAGATTAGGTTGTTGGTAGTTTTTTATATTCAGTGAAATCAAGGTGGTTGCATCCCCCATATTTTTGAATCAAACTTGATCTTATCAACAGGAAACAGTTGTGTTTCCTGAAACCTATATAAACCTATTATTTTGTAAACATTAATCATCTCAGCCTGGGGAAAGATTATGGGCATTTATATCAAAGACTTGAATGGAATATGATGCACGTTACAGCTTTAGATTTTTTGTATGATGTTTTCATTCAAGTTATGTTCATTTCAATTTAATAATAGATTATGATTGCTTTTGTCGACATAGTTTATTGGGAATTGATATCATTCGATTTATATATGTTGTCTATATATCTTGTTTTAGAACAAAACACACAGTGATCATCTATCCAATTTAAATTAGTAGATTCATCTCTAATTTATGTTGAATATTTGCATGCAAGCTCTTACAGAAAGATTTATCTCGTCGTAGAAATTTGCAAATCATATGATTACTGTAACCGTATCTATTCAATGTTCTGTTGTTATAATTCAATCTCCAGCATTATCGTTCCTCATTTATTAGGGGCAGTCCCAAGATCTATAGCAGGTTTACTTTGTCAGATAAAAGTGGCTAGATATTCAACAGCGAACAGACATTGGGTGCAAATAACAGGTCATCCTGTTGCTTGATTTCCTCAGCTTGTTAAATGTAAAAGTTTTCTCTATATAAAAAATTTTCTACTATCTAGCATGTTCTGTTTAATTAGGCATTTTTATGTTTGATTTCATGAGTGTTTATATCTAAGGAAATAAACTAAAAAATAAACAGTATTTTAGTTTTCTTTATTACTTTCAATGGAAGAATCATTAAATGTTGGATTTTCTATCAGTTTAGATTAAAACTCATCATTTGTATATATTGTACATATGATGACTAGAATTATTTTATAAGTATTAGTTAGTTAAACTGTAGATATATATTAGATGTATGTATATTTTTCAGTAGTTGTTATCTATTAGATCATTGTTTTTCCTTTAGTGACTTTTTCACTTTCTTTAGGACTTAGATCGGCCAACGGAGCCATTAAACCCATCGGAGTGAATTAATCCAAACGGCTTGGGTTAATTAGAGAAACCTGGACCGGATTCACTCCTCCAGTTGACGAGCGATCAATTTCACCCGTCAACAAATGGCGCTAGAAGGAGGGCCTGAAAACTATTAATGGCACGAGGAGGTTGTAAGACTCGTCCCCCACCTACCCGCTCACCTATAGTAACTAGAAGTCGTTCAGACGACAACATTGTCCCTCAAACAACAACCAAATCAAACGACGATCTACATATCATGGTTGAACTAGTAACTCCAAATCCTTCAGGTGGTGATATATAAGAGATTGTTCATCAATCCCTCATAAGAACACACAATGCTTTAGCCCATATCAGACAACCAAACCGACCTTTGAATCAACTATTAGACTTCTCTAATATCAGAGAACAACTTGGAGGTACTGACCTTACCTTAAACCCTACAGATCCAGATCATATCCTCACTCCTGCAGCAGGAGGATCTGGTATTCCACCATCACCACCCCCTTCATCTCCTTCTTCTTCTGGAGAAGAATCCTTAGACGAAGGAATTTCCTCATCCTAGACTTCGACACCACCCACACCTATGGCCAATGCGAACAATCCCGCCAGACCCTAGCTTGACCAAGATGCAGTGGCCATACCTGGGCCTCAGCATCCTTTACCCAAACACCCAGAGAAATGGCTCCCTAAGTTTGACCCGGACTCCAAACAGATCGTTGAAGATCACATCAAAAATTTTATGCTAGCCATTAGACTCCGTAGTGTTGAGCACAAAGATGTAGTCTATAGACTATTTCCCTACACCTTTGAAGGCAATGCCTCTACTTGGTACTTTTCCCAACAACCCCACACCATCATGTCATGGGAGAAATTTGAATCCTGTTTCCTTGAGAAGTTTGGAGACGACAAGTCTCCTAAATTTCTAGTCATGGAGATTTCTAGTTTAAAAATGAACCCCAAAGAAAAGATCAAAGACTTTAATCAAAGGTTCCTGACACTAAAGAACCAAATCCCCACAGATTCGATGCCTACCGAGAATCTTATTGTCGCATACTACACGAAAGCATTACATCAAAACATAGCCATTTGGGTAAAGAGATCCAAGAAAGCCATGTTGTTAGAAGCCTTCGAAGAGGCCAATTAGATCAAGAAAGATATTCTCAGCTTAAAAGACACTACCAATAACGAGATAGAGACCATTTCATCCTCCAAGAAGAAAATCGAAATCCTTCCTAGTGTTATACACATTTTTGGTTATCGAGATGATATTATGATCATGTCATGGTAATGGAAGATCAAACTCTTTATTAAGAACAAATTCCAGAGGAAGGTTACAGTTGTCATTTTCTCAAAATCATATTTTGGGACAAGTTCGCAGGTTGCATATATACCATCCTGCGAGAATCTTGATGTTCGCAGGTTGCTTTCGTTTGGATTGCGAACTTCTCGCACTGTGTCCAAGGCCAGGGTGCGAACTTGTTTCTAAAGAGGAAAATGAATCAATTCTCGATCCTTCTAGAAGGAATCTTCTAGAAGGATGAGTTGGAGTTCGAATGGTTGGCAAAATACTGGTTTTCCAGATATCTTGGGATTATTCCCTATCCAAGTAACTAATCAATCTTCTCCTATATATTGAGAAGATCACTCATGGAAAGGGTTAAGAAGTGAGAAGCTAAAAGAAGAAGCAAGAGATTGATTGGAGAACTTGTGCAAGACTGTGTGAAGGGTTGGAGCTACAGCAGCAAGACAACA
>ML776780.1:245880-268235 GCA_009831015.1 Picea engelmannii | reverse complement strand
GACAACAAATAAGCCTTCTTCTGAAATCACTACGACTTTGCCTCCAAAACAGTCTAAATCGATTGAGACTAAACAGAATTCAGTAAACCCAAGTTTAGATTATGATTTGGTTGAAGATCTAAAAAATCTTAGGGCTAACATTTTTGTTTACAAATTATTAAAATTCCCTTTTCTTCTGCAAAAAATGCTGCAGAATATTGCGGAGAATAGCAAAAATAGCAATCCGAACAACAACAAAGGTGTTCAAAACAGTCCCAAAATTCCTTAGAAGGCCTCCACCAAAACTACATCCGAGCCTCATGATAAAAGAGACCTTCCTGTAAATAATGTAACAAATGTAGATAAACCAGTTTCAGAGGCTGCGAGTAAAAAACAACAAACTTCCACCATTAATACTCACAGAAATGCCCCTCCATTTTTGTTGACTTTTAAAATTTTCAATAGGAATGTACATAACTGTATGGTAGATTCAGGTGCATCATCTAATGTAATGCCTTGGTCTATCTTTCAAAATATTAATGCCGAATTTCAACCATCCAGCTTGAAAATTATCCAGCTTGATCGAACTAGTGTTAAAGTGATAGGCGAATTAAAGAATGTGCTTATAAGATTGTTGTCTAATCCTAAATTTCATCAAGTGATTGATATCATTGTTGTAGATATTCCAGAATTTTATGGTTTGTTTTTAAGTAGAGACTGGTCGGAACAATTACATGGTTATTTTGCAACGGATTGGTCTCACTTGTGGCTGCCTGAGAATGGAAATCCCAACAAAATCAAGGTAAATCGTGAACATTATATGAAGTTCATGGTGACTGATTTAAATGATCCCAATGAACCATTCACTCCTTCTACCAATTCGCCTGAAATACAAGGTATGGATACTTTTTTCGGCAATTTCATGGCTGAAACTTCCACCATCACTGACCCGGAAAAACAATCTGAAGTTATGACAAGAACGCAGTCAACAACCTTCTCTCAGTGGTCACATAAACCCCGCGAAAATCAAATATGGTCTCTTTACTTTGATGGGTCAAAATCTAAGGAAGGAGCTGGTGGAGGGTGTATGCTCATTGATCCAGTAGGCAACAAGACTCTGATTGCTTGCCAGTTAGAATTTGAATGTACAAACAACACAGTCGAATATGAGGCACTCCTGCAAGGCCTCAGAAAAGCATTAGATCTAAACATTCAAAATTTGACTGTCTTTGGTGATTCAGAAATTGTGGTTAGACAGGTAAAAAATTATATCCATTGTTTATCTCCGCACCTTAAAAGATATCAAACTGAGCTATGGAATTTGATGAACAAGTTTTCCGCATTTAACATAAATTCTATTCCTAGATTGAATAATTCAGAAGTTGATTTGTTATCTAACGTCCCTTCAAAACTTTTTCCCGCAGAAGGCTTATCTCCGAATGCATTTTTCGTCGAACTGTTGTTCAGACCATCCGTCCCAGACAACATCACGAATTGGAGAGTCTTCGATGACAATCAACAGATTATAAGTTTTATGCATATGGAAGAAACTTTCCAGGGCGCGGTGATCGACGAAGGTACCCATGACGAAAATCTTCGTGACTTTACGGTAATACCAGACCTGAGATCTCTAGAATCTTCATCAGACATGGTAAACTCTATCCCAAAATCTGTGGTTAGATTAGAAAATTTTTATGATCATGACAAGTTCAGAAAATCAGTGAACTATAAAACAAATAGCTCCTCCTTGACGCATGAAAAAGTAAATTTGGGAACTAAAGACAATCCATAGTGCATTAATTTAGGGTTGGGGCATTCTGAGAAGGAAAAGGTATCATTTATTAAGTTGTTTAAGGAATTCAAAGATGTTTTTGCCTGGATGTACGACGACCTAAAAACCTTTGATCTTAACATCATACAACACATTATTCCCATGAAACCCCAGACCCAACCTTTTCAACAAAAGTTAAGGAAAATGCACCCAAAACTCGAAACAATGGTCAAGAAGGAATTAAACAAAATCCTAAATGCTAAGATAATTTTCCCAGTTAGGAACACACAATGGGTGTCTAATCTTGTCCCTGTCAGAAAGAAGAGTGGTGAAATCCGACTATGTGTCGATTTCTGAAATCTTAACCGAGCGTCTGATAAAGACAACTACCATGTCCCTCCTATGGAACAGATCCTTCAAAAGGTATCTGGTTCTGAAAGATTGTCCTTGTTGTATGGTTTTTCAAGGTATAACCAAGTCCTTATGCCCCCTCATACCAGCTCAAAACTACTTTCCATACCTCATGGGGCACCTACACTTATAGAAAGATGCCCTTTGGACTCATAAATGTCTGTGCCACTTTTCAGAGAGAAATGGACATCACTTTCCACGGCTTAATCAGTTAATCTATGGTAGTTTACCTAGATGACGTCACTGTCTTCTCAAAGAATAAAGAAGATCATCTAGCTCATTTAAGATCCGTTCTACAACGATGTCGTAAGTACGACATTTCTTTAAATCCTAAAAAATCTATCTTCGTAGTAGAACAAGGTAAGCTCCTCGGATTCATTGTATCGAGTGAAGGGATGATTATCGACCCTGAAAGGACCCAAGTCATTTCAAAACTACCCCTTCCCTCATCAAAAAAGTCCATGCAATCTTTCTTAGGTCAGATAAATTTTGTTAGGAGATTCGTCCCCATCTTTTCAGAAATGGTGAGACCATTACAAAACTTAATAAAAAAGGATGTACAGTACCATTGGGGACCTTTAGAAAGCTAGGATTTTGATTCAATAAAAAATTCCATAATAGACGCTCCTTCTCTAATGAGCCCCGACTTTTCACAAGACTTCACCCTCTACATGTTTGCCTCTAACCGATCTTACGTTGTTGTCCTAACTCGAAAGAACACTGAAAACAACGAGGTCCCAATCACCTTTATGAGCTCAACCTTCAAGGGGGAGGAAATTAATTACCCAGCAGTAGCTCAGCAAGCCTATGCTATTTTCAAAGCAGTAAAGCACTTTTGATCTTATCTGTTGAAATCTAGGACGAAAATCATTGTCCCTTACCCAGCTGTCAGAAATTTGTTAGTACAGAAAGAACTAGCCGAAAAAAGGGCAAACTGGGTCACATCCTTACAAGAATATGACATAGAAATCACCCCAACACAAATTGTAAGAGGCCAAGGTTTATGCAAATTGGTCGTTGATTCAGTTGTAGGACAGCAAGAGGAAACTGATATGTTAAATCCAGAACAACACTATCAAAATCAAATCTGTTGTGCGCAAAACCCTGTTAGTCCTTGGTACGATGACATAAAATTTTGTCTTATACACGGATCAGCCCCTCGTCACCTTGATCCCACAAAAAGGAGAGAACTAAGATTAAAATCTTCTTCTTTTCAGCTGATTAATGGTATTCTGTTTCGTCAAAATTTTGATGGAGTACTTATGCGCTGTCTTGAAAAAGATGAAGCAGAAAAAGTCTTATTGGAATTACATGTAGGGGAAGCAGGTGGGCATTTCGGTGGAGACACCACTGCTCATAAAGTATTAAGAGCAGGTTATTACTAGCCTACCCTTTTTAAAGACGCTCATGCTTTATGTCGCAAGTGTGTGATTTGTCAAAAAACATCTGGACGGATACCGAAACTAGCTTTCCCTTTGCAACCAGTTTCGGTAGAATCCCCTTTTCAGCAGTGGGGTCTGGATATTATAGGCCCAATCAATATGCCATCCTCGCAACAACATAAATATATCATAACAACCACATATTATTTCACCAGGTGGTCTGAGGCTGCCCCATTAAAAGCTGTAAATACCAGCCAGGTAATATCCTTCTTGAATTCAAATATTATTACTCGTTTCGGTATCCCTGAATGCCGGGTATTTGACAATGCTTCTTATTTTTCGTCTCTTGAAATGAGTGATTTCACTCTAGAAAAAGGAATCAAATTAAAGTACTCTGTCAGCTATTACCCCCAAGGCAACGGTTTGGCAGAATCAACTAATAAAAATCTGATCAAAATTATCAAGAGAACGGTCTTCGAAAACCATAAAAATTGGCAAAACGCACTGTTAAACGCAATATGGGCTGATAGAGTAACTCCTAAAACTGTTGTGGGTAACTCACCTTTCTTTCTCGTTTACGGCAGGGACGTGATTCTTCCACCACATGTCCTTCTTCCATCTCTGCAATTATCGCAAAAGGTACAGGAAGAAGACTGCCCCCCCTTGGAAAGTCGAATTAATGCTTTGTTAAAATTAGAAGAAGTGAGGGCTCAAGCAAAACGAAAATTGGATCAACATCAACTCATTGTTAAAACTGGTTTGATTCCAATTTTGCCTCTGACAAAAATTTTGAGGTAGGTGACCTTGTCCTAAAATGGGACAAACCTCATGAGGGAAAAGGAGAGCATACTAAGTTTCAGAACTTGTGGTTGGGACCATTTTTAATTGTTGAGAAATTGGGTCCCAGTTCCTTCCGCTTACAGAATTTAGAGGGACAGCCAGACACCTTTCCGGTGAATGGCCAAGCTCTAAAAAGGTACTTTGCCTGATGACGCTCCCATGCACCCTGTGTAAATATTTTTTGTTTTGTTTGCTATTTTTTTTTCTTTGTTGATTTGTTTTGATTTTTCCTTTCTGCTTATCAGTTTTTCTTTTGAAACATATATGCCTACACCACGGGCTAGTTCAGACAAAAATAACAGAAAAATTTCCCTTCCAAAATGACTGCTAAAAATTGTTTAAACATCAATTGTGGTATTTCTCTGAAATTGCAGCCTTGCTAAAAATGACTTGTTGTTTTAAAAGTGTCTTCCTGATTTCAATCTGCAACAGAAGGTACTCACGATCATCTATAAAAAATTATTTTTACGTTTTCCCTGTTCTTTAAGAGGACAACTCGATGATGTCTCCCTATTCTTGAAAGACGGTTTTATTAACAAACTATTTCTAGATCTTAATGAAGGACAACTAAGAAATTTCTTCAAGTTCTGTGACATACTAAGATGTGTTTAAAAACTAGAATTTTCAGCGTCACCCCACTCTATTAAATATCTTTAAAAACTAAATAAATCTTCAGAGAGCTATGGGAAGTGCTTGTAAACCCATCGGGACACTGAACAGGTCTGCTGGTAGCGAGTAAATGCATGCATGATGCCAAGATAACTTTGTTGGAGTACTGAACAGGCCCGCTGGCAGCGAAGCAATGTTAGGTATAAGAAAATTCTCAGATATGGATTATGTTTTGACCTTAAATGTACTTCGTTCTGATTTGGAATTTCTTGACAGGATACAGATATCGAAGTGGGTTAATTGACATCCATGCCAAGGCTATGGACGCCTGTTGGCAGCAGTGGCCCTATCAACAGTATTGAACATTTTAACTTTAATATCGTGGCTCTCTTTTGTTAAGATTGTCATCAGTTTTCATCTCTTTAAAAAATAACAGTTGTTGGAGACTAGAATGCATTATAATTATTTACAATGTTCAGACATCTTTTCAGTTGTTTTTGATTCAAATTTTTTTCTAATCATTCTAATCTGAACTCGTTCATTTGGCATAGATAACTTCTTCTCCCAGCTTGTCACCATTGTTGGCAGCAAGTATATAATTACCATTTTTTATAAAGCTGCCTACACAGGGTCTATGAAATTTTACCAATCTTCATAAGCATTTCTCAATCGATAGTTGTAAATCATCGCATTTTACCTATCATCTGTTCATACATTCATTTTCATGATTGGAAGCATGAAAACTCACAACTATCGTCTTCGTTCTATTTTAAATTTTCATTGAAATCATGTTGTTTATGATAGCATTGTGATTTTTGGCTATGGACATGTTGCTCTCATTGTTTATGATCGTTTCAATTCTAAGAATTCCTAAGAAGCTTATGGTTGTTTGAATGAAAGACCCCTTATCAATTGGTATTTGATTTTTGTATTAATTTTGGTTTGATGATTAACCATATTTCTTTCATGGAAATTTTGGCTTTTCAATTCTTATGAATCACCTATATTTGCAATTAAATTTGGATGCGCGCACTCTGTCCTAGCATGTACCCAATGCCAAGGTGGAATATGTAGTACAGGATACCATCACTCCCGAGTATGGTCTCGGGATTCATTATTTTTCTCCCATGCATTGTGATTAATGCCTCTGCCCACCGTTTGTATTGTCACAGCATTGTCTTGATGAGGCTCCGGGCTATGGCTCTGTGGTTTTTTACCAAACCCTACCTGTGAGTTCTGTGTTGATTCCCTTTCATTCGGCATGTATCCAGTGGTAAGGGTCGAACCAAATGGCGTCTAGACTCTGTTATCGTATGATAACGCTAGGGAGGATATGGAAAGGAACGGTTGGTGTTTGTTCATCGAAAAGTTTAAGGGCTTTAACCTCCAAGTCGCCCAAGAGTTTTCCTTAACCTTTGATGGTTGTAGGGAAAAGATTGGTGATGTGCAGTTAGAAGTGACAGATAAGTTCTTAAGCCAAGCCACGGGATTGCCAGCAGCTGGTCCGAAATGGTTCAAGAATGTGAAAGTGGAGGAGGTCCCTTGGACGTTACTGTTTACCTCACGCAAAATAGCCAGTTGTGATCGAGGTATGCCGATTTCATTCTTGAAACTTAGATGGCATGATTTTCTTGTTGTAGTGAAGCAATTCTTCATTTGTGAGGGTTGATTCAAACTGGTTTTCCTGTATCATCTCCGCCTCCTTATGAGTTTTATTAGCTTTCCATTGAATATTCCCTACTACCTTCTTAGAAGTCTGTATAAACTGAGTAAACGGTTTAGGAAGCAAAGGTATGATTCAAGTTTATTCCATCATGGTTTAATTAAAATTATCCTCATACACCAGTTGCAATTACAAAATGATTTTTGGGATGCATTCATTTCACGAAATGGCTTTGGCAATAGTGAGTTGGGACAGGTAGATAAACCGTTCATTGTTGAAACCCTTGTGAACCCTACAGCCTCTTCTCCACCGCTCCAGGCCTGTGATATTTCCCCTAATAATGAACCCTAGACTTACCCTGATGTCACTCAACAGGACAATCAACCGGGTTCACTTCCAGAGGATAGCACTAAAATGTTAAAAAACCTATAGGAAAGAAGCTAAAGGGCAGTATTGATGTGAATTTCAAGAAAAAAAGGGTTGGTCATTTGATTTCTCGAAGTGCTCAAAATAAATTAAAACCCTGTGCAGACACAATCAACATGATTGAAGTGAGTGAAGACTCAGATTCAAAAAATGAGAAATTCTTGGCTGAAGAGGACCCTGTTTCATACGGGCTCTACCCTGACCGACCCTATGACTATGTTAGCAATCAGCCTCCATGTCTAAAGGATAACCCAGAATTTTATGGCATCCAACTATGTGATAAGCCTACCTTTCGCGTGGAGGATTCTCTGATTCTTAATGTTGTCAGTGCTAATGGATAGCCCTTACAGTCACAGTGTGATGAGTTTCGATCGTGGATCGACAGGTACTATACTGATGTTTCGTTGCTACAGTCCCGACTCAAGTCTTTAAGAGACCAAGTCGATAGGTTGACAAATGAAAACAACAGACTCGAGTCTATTATCCAAGGGAAGGAGAAACGATTGAAAACTACAGGATGTGTCATTTTCAAGAATGTAGAGGCAGCAACAGCTATCGTAAACTCTAAAATTTCTTGATATGTTTTAATTCCATTATTTGAGGTATGATCTTTTTAAATTTTAGTGCAATTTTGTCACTCTTAAGTTAGGATATTCTATTTGATTGAATAAACTATTTTTCTTTTTAAGATTAGTTAGTTTGTTTGTTTTTATATGATTGCATTTGCTATTATAACTAGCTACAGAATCGTAAGATTTTGTAGCCAGTTAAGAAAATTCGAGTTGTTTGATTTAATAATTGAAAACATATCTGAAACCTTCTCATTTTCATTTGTTTTAGGATGATTAAGGATCCCGTGATTTCCAAGAAGATATGGGGCACTTTTGAGATCTCCCAGCCATATCAATTTTGTGTTTTAAGTAAATAGATTAGGCTGTTGGTAGTTTTTGATATTCATTGAAATCAGGGTGGTTGCATCCCCCATGTTTTTAAAACAAACTTGATCTTATCAACAGGAAACAGTTGTGTTTCCTGAAACCTATATAAACCTATTATTTTGTAAACATTAATCATCTCAGCCTGGGGCAAGAGTATGGGCATTTTTATCAGAGACTTGAATGGAATATGATGCACGTTACAACTTTAGCTTTTTTGTATGATGTTTTCATTCAAGTTATGTTCATTTCAATTTAATAATAGATTATGATTTCTTTTTTCGACATAGTTTATTGGGAATTGATATCATTTGATTTGTATATGCTGTCTATATTTCCTGTTTTAGAACAAAACACACAGTGATCATCTATCCAATTTAAATTAGTAGATTCATCTCTAATTTATGTTGAATATCTGCATGCAAATTCTTACAGAAAGATTTATCTTTTCGTAGCAATTTGCAAATCATATGATTACTGTAACCGTATCTATTCAATGTTCTGTTGTTATAATTCAATCTCTAGCATTAGCATTCCTCATTTATTAGGGGCAGTCCCAAGATCTGTAGTAGGTTTACTTCATCAGATAAAAGTGGTTGGATATTCAACAACGAATAGACATTGGGTGCAAATAACAGGTCAACCTGTTGCTTGATTTCCTTAGCTTGTTAAATGTAAAATTTTTCTCTATATAAAACATTTTCTACTATCTAGCATGTTCTATTTAATTAGGCATTTTTATGTTTGATTTCATGAGTGTTTATATCTAAGGAAATAAACTAAAAAATAAACAGTATTTTAGTTTTCTTTATTACTTTCAACGGAAGAATCATTAAATGTTGGAAGATCTATGAGTTTAGATTAAAACTCATCATTTGTATATATTGTACATATGATGACTAGAATTATTTTATAAGTATTAGTTAGTTAAACTGTAGATATATATTAGATGTATGTATATTTTTTAGTAGTTGTTATCTATTAGATCATTGTTTTTCCTTTAGTGACTTTTTCACTTTCTTTAGGACTTAGATCGGCCAACGGAGCCATTAAACCCATTGGAGTGAATTAATCCAAAAGGCTTGGGTTAATTAGACAACCCCGGACCAGATTCACTCCTCCAGTTGATGAGCGGTCAATTTCGCCCGTCAACAGGTCTTCAAGCTTATCAGATTTGGGGCGAAAATATTGATCAGCTTCAGCTTTGGGAGAGAGTATTTTAGGGGTCCTGGGCTGAAAGACAATTTGATCTAAAACTATTTCACTATCAAAAACTGTAAGATTTTGTCCTGAAAAGGATTTGTTGAAAAGATATGTCAAACTCGAGATCTTGAAGAGCAACTAACTTCTCTAGGAGAGAAGGGGACCTTAGAAGTGGGTTGTGACTCCCGTAAACCTCTGTAATGTTTTTCTTCCTAAGTAATTTTTCAGGATTGTCTATTACTATTACAGGTTCTGGGTCTGGATGCGATCTAGTGAAAACTCTTTTAGGAGCCATAATGTTGATGATGATTTTTTATTTTATTTTTAGGAATCTTTAACTAACATATACAAACTTTAACAACCTATGAACCTTATCTCTATATGAATTTAGGGTTTGTGATTAGTTCAGAGATAAAGTTTTCCTTTATCTTAGGGGAAAGAAAATAAGGGATGGAAAGTCTATTCAGTTCCCCAGAGGAGTCACCAGTTATGTTATCATTCTGTAAATTCCCAGAGCTTGTTGGAAAGAAGAAGAAACTTACCAGAGGTAACCTTATCCAACCACTTCAAAACTAGGATCTAGCCTTGCCAGTTTCAGAGAGGGATCTCTTTGTATGATTTCACTTTGTTTTAACGTCAAATATTAGGCTAGTTAAAATATGTAGAACCGAGTTGTTTGTTTTTATAAAATGGTTGAAAGGTTTTACACATTCATTGGGCTATGGGGTCTGTTTTATAAAGGTAGAGATCAAAGAACATATGTAAAGATTCTTTTCACAGGGAAGGATAATGCAACTATTGGATTCTTTAGAAATAAAATGATGGACAACAGAAAAAGGTGAGATTGTTTAATTATAACCAAGAAGCATTTAAGAATTTCTTGAATACATGTTGGCCCTTGGTTATGGAAGGAAGTGAATATCGAGAAAGAAAAGGTCAAATGTGAACTGTGCGGGAGACATACTAACTGTCACTGGGTCAATGTAAGCAAAAGAGCAGAAAAGCTGGAGCGAAGTACGGAAAAGCAAGTCGTTGGATGAGGAGATCGAGGATGACAGATCAACAAAGAAGATGGATCGAGGAAACTCAGCAAGAAGAAAAATCCACCATTGGATGCTTTGGAGCACCACGCAAAAAGGGAGGAAAGACAGGCTAGTGAAGCCCTAAAAAAGGCGGGTCAAGTTGACCTAGGGTTTTAGACACCTAGGGTTTTGGGTAAGTAGGGTTTTGAAACCTAGGTTTCGACCTAAGGCTGTCAATGAGGGACTATAATGTATAAATAGATGTCGAGAGGACCTAGGTCAGGTCGATACTAGTGTTGGGTATTGATATTGATTGTTGTTGGTTGAGAGATTATTGTACTGTGAGAGAGAGGAGTGTTGAGGGTGAGAGCCTTCCAATATTGTAAGGTCTTCAGCTGGGTGTGAAGATCAAGCCCTGCAGTTGGGTGCATAGGAAGGTGAGAGACAGAGGGAATAAGAGAGAATATCTGTTGACTAAGAGTGCAGATCAGAACTGTAAGCTTTATCCTAATATATCATAAGCACATTTTTGTGGACGTAGCCCTAAAGAGGGGGTGAACCACATATATTTTGTGTCATATGTGCGATTGATGCCTGGATCTTTGTCATTGTTATATTGTTACTTGCATTATTGTGTTAGATCAGATTTATAGTTGCGCAAAGTAGATCTAGCTAATAAGAGGTATATGAATGTTGTAGTATCATTGTATTAGTTCCACTTGATATTCCCCTGGTTGTAGACATCTCTGTCCTACAACCCCCCTCTTAGCTGCTTTGGGTGAGAATACATCTGCTTCGCAGGTGTTTCCAAAAGGGCAAGTAGCTAGGGCTTGTTGGTGCACTCTTGGAGTGAACCCTGGGTCTTCCCCTGTGCCAACAAATGGTTCTGTTGCCGAGACCAGAATATTTTAAAGGGAATGTCAAGGTGGTTCTTGTCGAAGACAAAGATTCAAAAGTGGATAGAGGATCAAGAGAAGGACTTCGTTGAAGCCTAGAACAAGAACCCTAAACTAAGTACTAAAGATTGGCTACAAAGATACATCTTCACCGACATTCACGAGATCTTCTTTGAAGGAATCCACCAGGATTTGTTTGAGTGGTTGGATAGGTTAGCCGATACCTAGTTCGAGATAAGATCTAGACCTCCTATGGTTTGGACACCAACACTGATCTAGAAGGTCAAGAGAGTTGACAACACTATATCTAGAGCAGTAGATCATTGGTTTGATAGTACCATTGGAGGGTATATCACTGAATTTGTTGTTGATAGGGTAGAATCATATAGCCAAGTTGAGAGATACTTTTTCAACGGACCTAGAGGAAAAAAATTTCACTTTCTGAAGCTGAGAATCAAGATGTTGTTGCATGAAAAGAACGTCTTGAAGCTATAGTAAATTGGTTGGACCTGAAAAGGATAATGTTTTGAAATTCAGATAGCAACAACGACACAGAAGTTGGACATACGTGTAGTGGAAGAGTATTCAAAGGGATTCACCTTGAGAACCTGTTTAAGAAAAACTACGGAGAAAAGGGTTTCTACAGTGGAGAAGAGATAGATCTAACCGATGAAGAATAGTCAGAACCCACTAGAACAGAAGAAGGGGAAGCTAAAGAACTTCACCAAAGCGAGCCAGAAACCTTGGGAACTGTGCAAATTACCGAAGTAAGTAACATTGACCCTCCTGTTGTTTCAATAGCACCAAGCATCCAGAATAGCCAGAACCACCAGAGTCTTCAGAGTGTTGTTACTAGCACCTCAACCTATACTCAGACAAGAAGTCTAGGGAACTCTATGGAAGATGAGATGAGGCTCCCTATCTTTAGGGGATATGGATATGAGGATCTCGATCAACATTGGTTCCCGTGTGAGGCCATGTGGAATATTAAACGTATCACCGACGAAGCCATCAAGAGAACCTAGTTCAACACTACACTAAGGGACCATGCCCTGAGCTGGTACATGAAACTTGTCCAAGGACTGGAACAACCTAAGCCACTGAAAGAGATCAAGAATGCACTGATTTTAGATTTTAAGAAACCTAAGTTGGATTCACAATGTATTACAGAGATTAAAGAGATCAAACAAAAGGTAGCAGAACCTGTTTGGGAGTTCAACTAGAGATTTAAGACCCTAACAGGTCAATTAACTTTTTAGATCCCTGATGAACAGAACAAAGAATGGTTCATCATGGAACTATTACCACACATCAGAGTCCCTCTTATGCAACAAAAGATTGCATCATAGGTAAAATATTTGGAGATCTCCATGAAGCTTGAATCATCACCTATGGGAGAATCTAGCTCAGGCATGAGCCAGATCTTGAGCCAGGTGACTAGTTTGTCTCTACAGGTCAAGGATATGAAGAAGGAAAAGGGGAAGGACAAAAGAGAATATATCTGGTGTGTAAGATGCAGATCTGAAGTTCATGATAAGGAACATCGTCCCTTATTTCATGAGTATTTAGCCTCAGGAGCATCGAGCCCCTTGAAGCAAGTTAACCTTCCCTGGTGCAATGTATGCAAAAATAGGCATCGCCCAGGTGAGTGCTATTACATGCAAAAGTATGTTCAGACACCCACAAACTTGTATTGCACATTCTGTAAATTAGTGGGGCATGATGATCACGATTGTAGAGATTACGATCTCATGCATGAGAGGTCGAGGGACATATACAAGATTCAAGGTGAAGTACAACAAGAAGGAAACACTCTACAGTACAACTCTCCAGGGAGAGGAAACTTCAATCCTCATGGTGGATACAGAGGATGAAGATGAGGAGGAGGTATGGGCTGAGGCCAAGGACAAATAATCTGTTATAACGACAAGCAGCCAGGACACTTAGCAAGGGATTGTCAGAATCCTTGCACAACTTGCAGTTATTGTAACTCTTTCGAGCATGTCATAGAAGAATACCATGTGATGTTGTCTAATCTTCAGGAAAGATGAGTACCCCGGCAGAACCCACAAGTGAAACTAATATATGTTGAACCACGTGGAACAGACCCTAGATTCATTGTTATTACTCAAGGAGGCGCTGCTACAGGAGAAGATAGAACAATCCAAAGAAAGATCGTAGAAGACTCAGGTATTAGGAAAGTTGTGGAGAAGACTCAGGCTTTTAATGCAAGGAAATAAAGACAAATATTCGAGGAAGCAAGATAGGAGTTCAAGGGGAACCAAGGATCCTCATCTAAAATGTGACCAGAAATAAAAGAGTATGGAATGCCTCAAGCATTTGATCAATCGGCTTCACCAGAAGAAGGAAAAGAGGTAAGTAAACTCATCGAATGTTTGTACACTTGTCTTAAGTTAATTCAGGATGAGAATGATTTGCAAGAGTTATAGAACCTAATCATGAAGTATGAGCTAGGAAAGGTAGACCCCTTACTGAACAGGGCAGTACACCATATTGGTAAAAAGAGAAGAACAAACAAAGAATTACATTTGAATGCTCAAATAGGAGAGTATGATATAGACTATGTGGTCCTCGACTTAGGGTCGGAGGTCAATGTCATGATGAATAAAACTTGGGCACTAATGGGAAAAACGAAGTTGATATATTCCCCTATCAGGCTTAGAATGGCTAATCAGCAAGATGTCAGCCCATTTGGACGATCGGAGAATGTCCCTATGGACATCGACGGAGTAAGGACCTTTGCATATTTTGAGGTAATTGAAGTTTTTGATGATAGTTTCCCTTACCCTGCATTGCTAGGAATTGATTGGGCCTTTGACAATTCTACTGTTGTTGATTTAAAGAAAAGATGCATGAAATTTGAAAGAGCTGGCCTTAGGTTCATTTCACCCTTAGATCCAAATAAGGGTCTGCGATATATGGAGCCCATCCAAGAAGAAGACCATGCATATGAGCTAGAAAACATATATAAATTAACAGTCAGAGACCAGGATTATATCAAACCTACTGCCGATGGAAATCTAAGTTGGCGAAGTGACAGTGCATGCTCATCAGATTTAGAAGAATCACTGGAGAACTGATAGAACCAGATGTATGAAGTATCCACAAGGATATGTGCTCGACTTACTAGAGAAGTTCGTTGGATTGGTACAAAAATAAGTAACTTGCCTACCTTTGATGGTCTAAACCCTCTAGAAGCCTTCCTCTCAGATTTTGAAACAAGTTTACCAGCACAATAGAGGTTGTTGGCTATGGATGAGGCCCTAAAAGCTACACCAACAATATGGTGGGGGATGCACAAAAGCAATATTACAAACTGGACACAATGTCGAACCTTGATGACAGCGCGGTTCTCAACACAAGTAGGAAGTTGTGAAGTGAGGTACACAGGTCGAGGCTGCCCAAAGGACCATGTGTGAAGCTACGAAGAAGCCTGGAGTAACATTGCTCGAGAAAAATGGGTACACAGATTCATTAACACGTTGGACACGACCCCTATTAACTGGTACCTTCAAGCGAAGATGTGCCTCATCACTGCAGATTGGGAAGGTATGCTTCAGAATTTTGTAGCCACCTTTTTGTTTGAAAGTGAATTTTCTTTAGTATATCAACAACTACATATCGTGAGGCAGAAAGTATTTAAGGAGGCATACAGCCTCCCTTTGGAGCAAGAAGAGGATGAATGGACTGCGCCATTCCAAAAACTACAGGGATGTTACAATATTAATGCCGACACAGATGATGATTCGAGGAAGGTAAACATTGCTGAGACAGAAGTCCACAGGGATGTGGAAGGACTAGGAGTTGATCTTCCATTCATTGGACAGCCGATCAAGATAAAAAAAATTCAATATTGGGACAGAGGAGACACCAAAGATTTCCAATGTCAGAGATTACTGGGATGCTACTACCATTGAAAAAATTACAAAATTACTGCACGAGTATCAGGACTTGTTTTTGACCAAGTTCATTGATATGAAGGATATCAAAGGACCTATGGGAGAGATGAGAATACCTTTGAAACCAGGTGCAAAGCCAGTCAATCAAATACCCTACAGATTGAACCCGAAATACAAGGAAAAAGTGAAGATTGAGCTCAACAGAATGTTAGAAGCAGGGATTGTTGAACCTATCGAAGAGTCGGAGTGGATCATCCCTATGGTGGTGCAAGACAAGAATACAAGCGAGATCATAATTTGCATAGATCTCAGGAAGATGAATGATGCTTGTTTGCATGATCCTTTCCCTACACCATTCACAGACGAAGTGTTGGATAATGTGGGAGGCCAGGAGGTATATTCTTTTATAGATGGGTTTTCAGGATACCATCAAATCCAGATTTTCAAGGAGGACCGCCACAAGACCACATTTTCCATAGAATGGGGATCCTACCAATACATAGTGATGCCATTTGGACTGAAGAATTCCCCGGCCATCTTCTCCAGGGTGGTGGTCGAAGCGTTCAAAGAATTTTTGCATAAGTTTTTAGAAGCCTATTTTGATGACTGGACTGTTTTTAGTTTTCTGAAAAATCATATTGAACGTCACCATTTGGAGTATTATTAGGACATATTGTATGCAAGCAAGGATTGTTGGTTGATCCATCAAAAATTGCAATTATAGTTGACTTACCGCCTCCTACTTCAGTCAAACAACTGCGCACTGTGCTAGGCCATACTGGCTATTACAGGAAATTTATCAAAGGATATGCTCAGATTACTGTGCCAATGGAGAATTTATTAAAGAAATACTGTCATTTTGCTTGGACAGACGAATGGAAGCAGAGCTTCGACACACTGAAACAAAATATGGTGATTGTGCCCATTCTGGTCTTTCTAGACTGGAGTAGATAATTTCATGTGCATGTCGATGCATCTTATATTGCATTAGGAGAAGTATTGGAACAACTTGGAGAAGGGGAGATCGACCATCCATTAGCATTTTCCAGCAGAAATCTATCTACAACTGAAATCAATTACACTAATACAGAGAGAGAAGGATTAGCCATGGTGTACGCACTGCAAAAATTCCTCCATTACTTACTAGGAGGACACTTTAAAATGTTTATTGATCACTCTGCACTGAAGTACCTAGTCAACAATCCAGTGTTGGGGGGGAGAATATGCAGATGGCTTCTCATGCTTCAAGAATATGATTTTGAGATCATAGTTAAGCTAGGAAGAATGAACAAGGGCCCCGACCACCTGTCGAGGTTGGAACATGGCGAAGAACCCACCAATCTGGAGGATACATTGTCAGATGCACAACTGCTTTCCATTAGGAATATGGATGACCACTTCGCCGACATAGTCCAATTCCTGTCAACAAGAATGGATCCAAGTGAGTATACAATTTCCCATAAGAAACAACTAGTGGTGCGCATTGCATACTTTTCACTGATAGTTGGTCAGCTATATAATATGGGACCTAATGAGATACTAAAAAGATGTGTGATGGAGGCAGAGCACTCGCTGATCCTCACAGAAGATCACGAAGGCATCGCAGGAGGACATTACACAGGGAAGGAAACTGCGCAGAAGGTTCTGCGAGTTGGCCTTTGGTGGCCTACTTTACACAGAGATGCTAAAGAGTATACCAGAGCTTGTTATGTATGCCAGAGAGTTGGAAAACCATCCCAAAGAGATGAAATGCCACTAGAACTGCAGATGACTCTACAAGCATTTGAAAAGTGGGCCATTGACTTTGTGGGGCCTATAAACCCACCAAGAAAGCACACAGGAGAAAGGTACATTATCACTACAACAGAATACCTGACTAGATGGGTCGAAGCAAGAGAAGTCAAGGATTGTAGTGCAACTACAGCTGCACATTTTATATTTGATAACATAATAACTAGGTTTGGATGCCCTAAGAATCTTATGAGCGATAAAGGCACTCATTTCATCAATAAGACAGTGGAAGCCTTGACTGAAGAATTTGCAGTTCACCATCAGAAGAGTACACCTTACCATCCACAAGAAAACATAACGGTTGAAGCATTCAACAAAATCTTGGAGACAACATTGACAAAGATTTGCAGTGTGAATAGGGATGATTGGGATTTAAGAGTACCAGTAGTAATCTGGGCTTATAGAACCACTTGCAAGAAATTAACAATGCAGGCCCCTTTCAAGTTGGTTTATGGTCTCGAAGTTGTTGTCTTGATGGAGTACTTGGTACCAAGCTTGAGAATTGTTGCATTTATAGACATGGATGATACTAGCGTTGTTCTTGAGAGGCTTGCCCCGCTGGTTGAACTAGAAGAAGGAAGATTTATTGCAGGATTCCATCAGCAGGTACAGAAGGAAAGAGAGAATGCCTATCATGACAGACACATCAAGAAGAAGGCATTTACGCAAGGTGATTTAGTACTGGTGTATGAAAGTAAATTTATAAGACATCCAAGGAAGTTCAGAACGCATTGGCTTGGACCATATGAGATCGCCTATGTTACAAAAGGAGGAGTTGCGTAGACGAAGACACTGAAGGGAGAATGGAAAGAAGGATTAGTGAATGGGAGTCGACTAAATTTGTATTATGACAACCAGCTTCCTCGCAGCTCTCAGTAAAAACAAGGAAAGAAGGGTCTAGGTACCAGGTGTAGTTGAAACTGGGTACCAGAGATAGAAAAGACAGTCTTCATAAGGATGGGAAGGAGGCATAAAGCAGAAATCAAAGGTTGCATTGTGAAGTCCAAAGTCGAAGTCAAACAGAAGGATCGGATCTGAAGTGCCTCGGGACAAGTCACAGGTGAGTGTTGGTGGCCTGTTGGCCCTTGGTTATGGAAGGAAGCGAAGATCGAGAAAGAAAAGGTCAAACATGAACTACGCAGGAGACACAGTGACTATCACTGGGTCGAAGTAAGAAAAAGAGAAGAAAAGCCGAAGCGAAGTACAGAAAAGAAATCCGTTGGATGAGGAGATCGAGGATGACATATCAACAAGGAAGATGGATTGAGGACAACTCAGCAAGCAGAGAAAGCCACCATTGGATGCTTTGGAGCACCATGTGAAAAGGGAGGAAAGACAGGCTGGAAAAGCCCTGAAAAGGAGGGTCAAGTTGACCTAGGGTTTTAGACACCTAGGGTTTTGGGTAATTATGGTTTTGACCTAAGGCTATCAATGAGGGACTATAATGTATAAATGGAGGTCGAGAGGACCTAGGTCAGGTCGGTACTAGAGTTGGGTATTGATATTGATTGTTGTTGGTTGAGATATTATTGTACTATGAGAGAGAGGAGTGTTGAGGATAAGAGCCTTCTGGTATTGTAAGGTATTCAGCTAGGTGTGAAGATCAAGCCCTGTAGCTAGGTGCATAGGAAGGTGAGAGACAAAGGGAAGAAGAGAAAAGATTTGCTAACTAAGAGCACAGATCAGAACTATAATCTTTATCCTAATATATCATAAGCACATTTATGTGGATGTATCCCTAGAGAGGGGGTGAACCACGTGTATTTTTTGTCATATGTGTGACTGATGCTTGGATCTCTGTCATTGTTAAATTGTTACTTGTGTTATCATGTTAGATCAGATTTATAGCTGCGCAGAGTAGATCTAGCTAATAAGAGGTATATGAATGTTGCAATATCGATGTATTAGTTCCACTTGATATTCCCCTGGTTGTAGACATCTTTGTCCTTCAACCCCCTTCTTAGCTTCTTCTGGTGAGACTACATTTGCTTCACAGGTGTTATCGAAAGGGTCAGTAGCTAGGGCATGTTGGTGCGCTCTTGGAGTGAACCCTGGGTCTGCCCCTGCGCCAACAATAAAACATAAGAAGAAAAACACTTAGATATTTAAAAGCTACGAACATAATACACAAAGGTAAATTTTACAACTTTAACTCCTTTTAAATGATCAGGTTAGAAAATAAGATGATAACTAAGAGAGATACACTTTCAATTGAGAATAGAAAACTTCACCAACAAATGACATGCAGAAATCATGTGAAACGTCTCTTTATATTACTGGAATATCTCTTGATAAAATTACAGTTCTTACAGCTTGCTAAGGCATAAAAATCAACCCTCACTACTTTGAAGTTTGAAGTATTTATCACAAAAATTACAAATGACCTTGTCATTAACTGATCCAGGGGATCAAATTTTGCTCAAAAATTCAAAGTGCTCGGAATCACTTCAAATCGAACGAGAGTGTAGGCCTCATCGTTACGAACCCAACGCAACTCATTTGGGTTCAAACGAACATCGGGAGCGATAGATATCACATTCTATTCAAAATGACAAACATGCAAAAAAAGGTATGCTGACTGTACAGTCCGTACAGTCCATACGACTGCTGACGTGGCAGTTTGTATTACATGTGGTAGAGCTGAGTGGCAGACAATTGGTAGTTGTGGGTGAATGACATTGCGACACATGGCAGTATTTGATTGGTCATACGGTGCCATGTGGCCCAGTCATGGGATGCCATGTGGCACCTTGTTATTGGTTGTTATATAAAATTTTATTGGAGTCCACCGAGTTTGACCCCGTGACCTCCACCCACATGTAAATCCTTTGCATAGTATGCACTGCCAACGTGCCCCACCATATGCCTTAATATATGTATGGTTTTGAATAGTTTTAAGTTTGAAATGTTTATGTATTGGCGCGGGGGTCTGGGTTGGGGTGACGCATATATTGTTATAATATGACCACATGTTATGCCATATGCGCGTGCACGATTTGGTTTATGATTTGGTTTGAATTCAGTTCAACGGTTATACAAACGACCCGCCACTTTTTGTTTAGCCATTGGCTTGTGGAAACGGGGGTCTATGTTTGCACTTGTGCGCGGTCATATGGGTCATACGACCTTGCTCTTGACGGTTAGGGGCTAGGTGCACCCGTAACCATCCTACAGTTTGCATGGTTCACGCGGTTGCGTCCGGTGCTAAGTTTTAATGCTTAAATATGCATGTGGGCTAGGTTGAGCCAACAAGGGTACGTTTTGTAGATGCAGAGACGGCAAGTTTGAAGGGGGACTTCGAGGAATCCTATCTTCTTTAATTTTTGGCCAAACGAGGTGCCGAAAAAGCCCAGCTAGGGGTTTTTGGATGTTCTAAAGCCATTGGAGCAGTCTATTTGGAATTTTGAGCATTGCAAATCACATTTTTTAGAACTTTGAGCAAATAATACAAATGATCCATTGGAAGCTAGACCAGGAAATGTAGCCCAAGAGAGGGGTGAACTCCTTTATCATTTGCTATGTTATGTGTTTTCTGTTCACTATTATTGTTGTTGTTTATATGCATATTGAATGAGTAAATCCTATTAACGTTGTGTTTCAAAGTTGATCCATTTTCATTTTAACACATAAATTTTACTTGCAAATAATTTCAAGAATACAAGTCTTCTTCATTTTTAGATCAAGTTGGTATCAGAGCATAGGTTTTTGAAGACTTGATTATTTGCAAGTGTTTTGTTTTTTGATTCTCACAAGGTTGAAAATCACAAGAGGATAAGGTCAACTTGTAGAGCCAAGTTCTCATCCTTCAAGGAGGAAGCTTATATCATCACTGCAAGTTTCAAGGAGGCATTCACCAAGTATGGCTCATGAAGAGAGTCATGAACATGTTCCTGCAGAAGATGAAGATCTCAGAAAGGCTGTCATGGAAATGAGAGAGATGATGAAAATCTTGATGGAAAGGAATACAAGGTCGCAAGGTGAAGGCTCCAACCCTTCAAAATTCAAGGGAGACAGTGGTGATAAAACTCCAAATGGAAATGGAGGGAATGGTGCTTCTCCACCACCCTCACCTCCATCTTCTTCTACTTCTTCTACTAATTCAAGACCTCTTCCGAATTCTCCAAAAGGACATGGTAAAACTCCTACACAAATTCCTTCATTAAAACTTGATATTAAATTCGAATTGCCAATGTACAATGGAGAAGTAAATGTTGAGAAATTAGATAATTGGATTCGTCAGATTGAGGTGTAAAGTAGGATACAAAAAATTCAAGATGATGAAACTAAGATTCAGCTTGCTTCTTTAAGATTGGATAGTGAAGCACTCATTTGGTGGGAATCCAAGACTCAAGAGGACATGAAGAAACATGGTAAAATTTTAACCTCTTGGAATGATTTTATTGTTGTAGTTAAAAGACAATTTTACCCATTGGCATATATGCAAAAGGCTACTATGGATTGGCAAAATTTTAGACAAGCTAAAGGACAGAATGTGCAAAGCTTTACTCAAGAATTTAGGAGAAGAGCTTTGGTTTTGAGAGTAGATTTGTCTTCTCAAGAAACTTTACTCAAATAAATTGGAGCTTTACATAGTTATTTGAGACATACTATACTCATGTTTAATCCTTCAAATCTAGATGAAGTTTGTGTTCAAGACACTCATTTGGAAGCAAGAGGAAGGAACGAAACTCATGAGGGTAACAAGAATCCTTTTATAAATGGAGACAAAGGAAAGAGGAAGTTCAAGGGAAATGGAAAAAAGAATGTTGTTGTTAAGAAAGAGGGAGAAAAATTCACATGCAAACATTGTTCAAAAGATGGCCATGATGAAGACCATTGTTGGAAAATTCATCCTGAAAGAAGACCCAAAAAGTTTGGCAACAAAGGGAAGTCAAAGACTGCTGCAACCATACAACATGATTTAGGTTATGATTCGGGTGATGAAACAAAGATCACATCCATGGGTTATCAAGGTAATGGTTCTATTGCAAGTAATAGTTCTTCAAGTAACGATAATCTCAATGTAACTCGACAAGAAAAAGAGAGAATTGAACTTTTTCACATAAGGGTTGTTTCAAAGCATACCAAAATAGATACTCTATTTGATACTAGATCTCAAGCAAACCTTATATCTGAAGACACTGTTAAGAAATTAAAATTGGAAACAATTCCACATCCTAAGCCATACCCTCTTAGTTGGATATGTGATAATGCTAAATTACAAGTAACAAGAAGGTGTAAACTTAGGTTTGCTATCACTGCACATTTCGTTGATGAGGTAGAGATTGATGTTATTCCTTTGGATATATGTGGTATTGTGTTGGGGAGCCCATATTTATATGATAGGAAAGCTATTTTTCATCATCATGAGAATAAGTATCATTTGTTTAAAAATGGAGTTGAGTACATTGTTAGAGCCCATACAAAAAAGATGAATTTATCACTTGTAAATGTGGGACAAATGAAGAGATTAGTCAATGCTAGCAAGAATTTTGTTCTCTTAATGA
>ML776780.1:190184-244594 GCA_009831015.1 Picea engelmannii | reverse complement strand
ACTGATTTTAAAGAAGTATATGAAACTTTGTGTCATTCTAACCATGTTGAGGAATTGGATTACCATGTGCATGATAATCTTTTGTATCATCTTGGCAAGCTATGTATTCCACAGGGGGAAAGAATCAACATTATAAGAGAAGCACATTCTTCTCTTATTGTTGGTCATTTTGGTGTAGGCAAGACAGTGGCTAATTTGCAAAGATACTGCTACTAGCCTAAAATGAATGAAAGTGTTTCAAGATATGTTTGAGGATGTTTGTTATGTGCCACAAGTAAACCAAGCAATCGAAAGTTGGGTTTTCATACTCCACTTCCGGTTCCTTCTCGTCCTTGGGAAAGTATTTCTATGGACTTTGTAGGAGGTCTACCTATGTCTAGACGAAATCATGATTATCGTTATGTTGTGGTTGATCGATTTAGAAAAATGTGTATTTTGATGCCTTGTACAAAGTAGGTTACAGCTAAACAAATGACACAAATGTTCTTTCAAAATGTTTGGGTGCATTTTGGATTTCCTAAATCCATTGTTTCTGATTAGGATTCTCGATTTGTTGGAAGTTTTTGGTCGAGTTTATGGGCACTCATGGACACCAAACTAAAAAAGAGCACAACTTTTCATCCACAAATAGATGGTCAAATAGAAGTGGTAAATCGAACAGTGGTGCATCTTCTTCGTGCTTATTGAAACAAGCATATTAATCTTTGGGATGAGAATTTACACTACATTCAACATGCTTACAATCGAGCTAAGCACTCTTCAACTCAAACGTCGCCATTTGAAGCATGTTTTGGATATTTTCCCAAATCTCCTTTAGATTTTATCTTTGGGAAGGATATTTCTATTGAAGGTCAATATGACATTGATAGGGAAGAAAAGTTCATTGAACAAATTCAGTCGATACATCAAACAATGCAAGAGCAGTTGGAAAGGAGTCAAGCCAAGTACAATACGAGACATGACAAGCATCGTGTTGATCACAGTTTCCAAGTTGGAGATGAAGTTTGGCTTTACATCAGTAAGGAGAGGCTTAAAGAAGAAGGTAAAAAATTGAAACCAATTCGATATGGTCCTTTCAAGATTATTGACAAAATTGGTAACAATGCCTTTCGTTTAGATTTGCCTCCTTATATGCAAATGTATGCAGTTGTTAATGTTGACAATTTGAAATTGTATGAGCCTCCTTTGATTGATGATCAAGGAGAGCATGTTCAGATTCCTTCTATAGATGATTTTCCCCAGAATTCTTACAGATCCACATGAAGACACAATCCTTGACAGGAGAATGCGAACTTCAAAACGAGGAAATGTGGAGTATCTTCAAGTTGGTCTTAAAGGTACAAATCCAAGCAAAGCCAAGTGGACTGAGGTTGGAAAGGTGAGGGAAATATACCCTCATCTTCAAATAGACTGAAAATAGTCTTTTAGAGGTCCAAAATCTTTCCAATGGGGAGGTGTGATCCAGGGGATCAAATTTTGCTCAAAAATTCAAAGTGCTCGGAATTGCTTCAAATTGAATGAGAGCGTAGGCCTCATCGTTACGAACCCAATGCAACTTGTTTGGGTTCAAATGGACGTCGAGAGTGAGATATATCACGTTCTATTCAAAATGACAAACATGCAAAAAAAGGGATGCTGACTGTATAGTCCGTACAGTCCATACGACACGTGGCAGAGCTGAGTGGTAGACAGTTGGCAGCGGTGGGTGAATGACATTGTGACACATGGAAGTATTTGGTTGGTTGTACGGTGCCACGTGGCCCAGTCATGGGCTGCCATGTGGCACCTTGTTATTGGTTGTTATTTAAAATTTTATTGGAGTCCACCGGGTTCGACCCCGTGACCTCCACCCACATGTAAAGCCTTTGCATAGTATGTGTTGCTAATGCACCCCACCATATGCCTTGATATATGTATGGTTTTGAATATTTTTAAGTTTGAAATGTTTATGTATTGGCGCGGGGGTCCGGGCTGGGGCTTAGCCCCAACCCCCGGACGCATATATTGTTGTAATATGACCACATGTTATGCCATATGCGCGCGCGTGATTTGGTTTATGATTTGGTTTGAATTCGGTTCAACGATTATAAAAACGACCCACCACTTGTTGTTTAGCCATTGGCTTTTGGAAACGGGGGTCTATGTTTGCACTTGCGCGCAGTCATATGGGTCATCCGACCTTGCCCTTGACAGTTAGGGGCTAGGTGCGCCTGTAATCGTCCTACAGTTTGCACGGTTCACATGGTTACGCCTGGTGCTAAGTTTTAACGCTTAAATATGCATGTGGTCTAGGTGGAGCCAACAAGGGTGCGTTTTGTAGATGCAGAGACAACAAGTTTGAAGGGGGACTTCTAGGAAGCCTATCTTCTTCAATTTTTGGCCAAACGAGGTGTCGAAAAAGCCCAGCTAGGGGTTTTTGGACGTTCTGAAGCCATTGGAGCAATCTATTTGGAATTTTGAGCACTGTAAAGCACATTTTTTAGCACTTTGAGAAAATAATACAAATGATCCATTGGAAGTTGGACCAAGAGATGTAGCCCAAGAGAGGGGTGAACTCCTTTATCATTTGTTGTGTTATGTGTTTTCTGTTCACTGTTATTGTTGTTGTTTATATGCATCTTGAATGAGTAAATCCTATTAAAGTTGTGTTGCAAAGTTGATCCATTTTCATTTTAACAGATAAATTTTACTTGCAAATAATTTCAAGAATACAAGCCTTCTTCATTTTTAGATCATTAACTGATCAGGATGTGGCAGATCTAAATATAACTAACTAGATAACAAGATGCAAAAATGTACAAACTGATTATGATCTGTTGTATCTGTCATGCTGATTTTGGGGAAGGTCGTTGGTGAGTCATTCACGTGACATTGACTGCTCTGCATGCTGAGTTGGACTGTACACCTCATCCCTCATTCGATCAAAGTGCACAGCTCCTCCCATCTTTGCTTACTGGGAATGGTGAATTTGAGCAATCTTTGGTATATTTCATCCATTTCTGTATATTTACCAAAAGTAGGATTGATGATGAAAATATATTTGATATCGTGCTAAATATTGAGGTCTGGCTGCAAAGTCTCTAGGAACGCCTTACCTGTGATGCTACCCTGTATACCAGAAAACTTGGAACTATCCTTGGCCACCATGGTGATCTTCTGCTTGTAGTCAGGGAGGGTCATCAACTTGTCATTTAGGACTAGTGAACGAGGAAGTCCTTTCTTCTGCAAAACCTCGATCTTGCTGGAGAACCTTTGAACTCTGACCTCTATGTTCTAGGCTTTCTCCTCCAGTTGTAACATCAATCCTCTTTTGGTCAAAACTCTTTTGACTTCGAGGATAGTTTATGTTCTGCCTTCAAATTTCATGTCTTCTAGCTCTTCCTTAGTCTTTGAATTCAGAAACTTAATGATTTCATTATCTTCTGTGGTCATTTCACCCATCTCTCCTCTTATTTTTTTGATGGCTTGCGTACTTCGGAACACCAGTTCATGTTACTCAAACATGATTTGCACCATGGTCCATATTTCATTAATGGACTTGGAGATATCTGTCCAAATGGTCTCCTTAGCCTCTGTTAATGTTTTGCCCCTCACGGTTTGTTTCTGCAGCTGTTGCATTTCCTGCTTGAGCTTTTCTGATGCTTGCCTCTCAATATTGTATCTTGTCTGGTAGGAAGATTTAATCTCCTAGAGGTTTTCAACCTCCTTTTTCAGTCCATTGATCTATGTTCCCTGCAGAGTCATTTCTTCCATTGATTTTGCTAATTCTACAATTTTTTCTAGAGCTGTTAGGGGGGTTGCTGATGGGATTTCGGCTGCAGTGGTTTTTTATACTGTTTCTCTACTAACTCCTGTGAGAGGAACAACACTCATTGGAATGAATTCCATGGGTGTGGATTGTTCTTTCTCCTTCAACAACCTTTCCAATTCTGCTTCCATTTCCTTTATCTAGGCATTCTGTTGCATAATTAGTTTTAGCATTTCTTCTTTGTCATCTTCTGCCTCAGTGATATATTTGGCTTGTGCATTCTATGTGGGTGTAAATTTCAATTGCTTCCTTAGAGATGCAATATCATCGTTCTTTTTCTTGAGCAGTTCCTCCGTTGCTTTCACATTCAAGGGATCATATCCAATCTTGAGCACCAATTCTTCTAAAGATTTGATCTTGTTATCCTTTGCAAAAGATTATATCTTCTCCAACTTCAACTGAGTCTGAACATTGTTCGAAGAGACCTGTAGTTTTACAGCTAAGGTAGAAACATTTTCCAAAGTTGAGAAAACCATTTCTCCCATCTGTCTGTGTAAATCCATCTGATCAGCTGGATGTACATCTATGGTGTTAAATTCAAGTGTTGCCCTCTTATAGTCCAAGATTTCCTTAAGATGGGGTACCTGTGCCTGTAAAAATGCCATGTGCATTCTTCCTTTCTCTGTATCAAAAGTTCATAGAAATTTGTGTTGCGTTGTAAACGTTTACTTCCAGAACTGAGCATACGTGTTGTAGGTCAGCATCTGATTCTTCTTTTTTATCATATCGTATTTCTAAAAAATGCTCATCTTTACATATCCCTGTGGAGGTTGGGTGGTCATAGTTGTATTAGTCTACTTTTTTGAAGAAGAGGTAGATATCATATGATGGTCGATTGAAGGAAGTGATGTAATTTCTCCCTCAGCCAATTTGGCAGACAATGTCTCTTCCTCCCTAGACCTGTGAGTGTTGTGAGTTGTTTTAGGCCTCTTACTGTATACCTGAAAATACTCTATTGATACTTTAGTGATTGAAAGAGAAGCATCCTTCCTCGGTCTTTTTTCCTTTGGCACCTATGGTGTGGTTGTTTGTGAGATAGTAACTGAAGAAGCTTCTGTTGTTCAGTGTCTTCCAGGGTATTTTCTTCCCACTCTATCCGGTTCACATACTTCTCAATTTCTGGTTTGAGTATGTGAGCATAAGGTGAGATTTTGTTCTTATATCTCATCTCTGCAATGATCCCACATGGATCATAGTGCCAAGTGAAACTGGTACTAAATTTCCTCTCCTTTAATACTTTGTCCACATATTCTCCTACAGCTCGACTGTTGCAAATAAAAGGTCCTATTTTCCCCTTAATCCTCATATGTTGTTTCTTTTTCAAAGATACAAAATGAATATCATCTGAATTTATCATTTGGCGGATATATTCCAGTGCAAATATCCTAACAGGCAAGTACTTGGGCAACTTGTATGGAGCTAACTCGCACCCATACACTCTAATATCTGTGTGATTTTGATAGAAGAACCAATCTCCAGTCTTAGTGAGATCCGAAAGGTGTAAAACTCTTTGGATATCCTCGTTTATCCTTGGCTCTGGTCTATCACTAAGCAGGCTAACCACTAGGTGATAGAACAACTCAATAAACTATTTAAAACTAAACTCTGCGGAGTTCTTTCCGAGTAGTGAAGACCAAGAGGTTACGTCTTGTGGTTTTTCGTCCTTGTCCATTTTCTGCATGAGGAAGGAGAATTTGTCTAGTTGATAAAACATGAACATGGAGGCCAGTGTTGAAGAATACCAGAACATGCCCTCTGTGGGGAATTTTAACAGTTTCTCGTGCATGTTTTCGGCCAAGAAACCGATGTAATCGAATTGAGTGGTGACCTTTTCTTCAGCAGAGAAAATGGATAGGAAACCCAAAATAGGTTCATCTACCCATTCGTTTAAGAAATAGCTGAGAATACAACATAATGATGAAGTAATCTGGTTTCCTTTTTTTGAAAATATGGAGGAACAATAAGGAGGATTTTTCTTCAGGAGTTGAGCATCTTGTGGGAGGAAAAGCTCAAAAATTTGTGCTCTTTGGGGAATGGACAAGTTCTAGTATATTTTTGTTAAGACTTCAATGGTGAGGAGAGAGTGGGGTTCGTCTCTAGATATCTACATCATTTGGTCAATGGCTCCAGGTGTAATGGAGAACAAAATTTTTCTAGATGATGAAACTATATCTCTTTGGTCGGGGAGGTAATGTGCCTAACATTTGAGGGTTAATTTTGGAAAATGGTGGATTTGGGGAAAAAGGTATAGAGGGAAATTGGACTCCTAGAGCCCGATCTCGTCACTCTGATCAATGAAGGTGTCTTTAAACCATGACTGTAGTTCAGCGAGATCAAATTTACACTTGGTTTCTGAGATCAAATAATCCTTGTCGGCTAATGGAATCCGGTCGAGATCGATAGGAGGTGGGAGGAATGGATTTTCCTCAACCTCTGATTTTTTAGATTTAGGCACCATTGATTTCAATATGCACCTACACAATGAAACAAACGTTAGTGGGTAATGGATATGGCTGGGAAAATAGTTGCAGAGGTGAGGAGACTGAATTTTCTGGGGTGCATGAAGTGTGAGAAGAATGCGTATGACAGAAAACAGGTTAAAATTGAGTAAATGGGTATCCGTTGGGTGTGGGGGATAGGTCAGCAGAAAAAATGGGTATGTGGCCTGTAATAAATGGACAACTGGTCATTTTAAGCATGAGGAGGCAGGCGAAGGACATATGACGTGTGTACCCGGATGATGTGGAGGGTGATGATTGGGGAATAAGAGAGTGAGATATGACCTGTAACAGGTGGATGGATAAGATAGGCGAAGATGGATATTGATATGTGACATCATGAGGTGGTGGCAGTAAGTTGGAAGGATGGTAGGAAATAAGTGGTTTGGAGCAGAGGGAGGTCCAATGCAATGGGTCAATGACACGTTGGGATGGGGCCTGCCGAGAAAACTGCCTCATTTCATAACCCCCCCCCCCTCATCGTTAAAATTAAGAAGGTTGGGGGGGTCTGGGATCTCATGTTGATCGTTGATCCGAGCATTGCTAGATCAGTCATTGATCTAAGCGCTCTCTTTATCCACCATATCGGACCCCCCCACCCAAACCGTTAAAGACAGAATTGTCGGGGGGGGCTCCGGAATTCGCTGTAGACCGTCCATTTGTGCGCTGTCAGGTTGAACGTAGATCTGTGCACACTTTTTAATCACCATTCCGGACCCCCCCCCCCACTGTTAAAGGTAGAATGGTCGGGGGGGGGTCTGAAATCTCATCTTAGTCGTAGATCTAGGCGCCAGTAACTCAGTCGTATATCTTTGTGCAATCTTTAGTCCCTGGGTGTGATTTAATATGTGCAGAAAAACTTAGGCTTAGTGTTTTTGTGGGTCTTGTGCGCTGCTTCACCTTCTTTGGTCACCATGGAGTTAGGAATAATAACCCAAACATCAAAATCCTAGATTTTATTGAAGATCAAGCATATTTATTGAAGGAAAGACTGGCTAACCTATGTCCTATCGTGCCTAACTACTCATTTAGCCCATATTAGACTATTGGGATAAGGAATTACTCTAACCTGGGGCTATTTGATCAAGATTGAACAGTTTTATCAAATGTATTCACTAACTAACCTAACTACATGGTTAAGATTAAACAGTTCAACCGGGCTTATTCACTAGACCTATCAACATAAATTCAAAAATAATTAAGCATGATTAAACTGTATGGATTTAAGTCATTGTTATTTCATGGGGTTTTTATCCATTTTCTTTTATGCCCTCTTTATTCTTTTTCTCATTTTTCTTTTCTTTCTTTTCTTTTCTTCTCTTTTTCTTTTTTCTTTCTTTTCTTTTTCTTTTTCTTTTTCTTTCTTTTCTTTTGAAAATAATTTGCATGAATGAAATATTATTTGCAAGATAACATACATCAATAGTGAAAATTTTCCATCCACCAGATGATCCTATAAATTATAGGGTTATAACACTTGTGAATTAAGTAGCATAGATGTATTTTTATTTATATTCATGTACATGAATTGTTATTTTGTTTTCTCACTGTATAAATTGTTGTTATAGCTTAATTGTTTTAGTTTCCTTTTGCAGGTTATTATGATGGATCTTGTTGATATGTAATGAATTTTTAGTTAGTAGAAGAAAGCTTTCAAGCTTAGATACTAACCCTATGTGTGATTAGACAGTAGATTAGACTTTCTTTATGTTGAAATAGAGTTTAAAATCAAGTTTAAAATATAGTTTAAAAGGGAGTTTTAAAACATAATTTTAATTCATGCTTTCTTTGACAGAGCTTCGGTGGATGGACATTATTAGTTCTAGTTTTCATTTTTAGATTTCTTATTCAAATACTATTTAGTTTTTACTTATCTAGTTGTTAGGTAGTTTACTCATTTCATTACTTGTCATATGCTAGAATAATGTTTAATTTTTGTTTATGATTATTTCTTCTTTTTGCAATTTGAATTATTAAATAGAACTAGTTTAGCTTACTTCATGCAATTTCTTTCTTAGATTTAGGTTGCAATTTCAATTTGTAGTTAATGATTGAATTTAGTATAGTATGAGTTTTCTTACATAGTATAGAGTGCAATTGAATTTCATAGCATAATCTCTTTATAACTGTTGATGATTAATGCATGAGTAATAATCACTTGGATATGCAGGATAATTGATGTTGTTTATGTAATGACTAAGTTCTCACTGGATTGCCTAATTCACACTTTTCACTTTGCTATTGAAGTCAATATTGATTTTATCCCTCTTGAATTATCTTTCATTGTTAAGTGTCATCATGATATTATAAGACACCGGAGACATTCATACAACCATCAACACTATATTTGAGTTTTCATAGATTAGAAGATAGTTTTATTGTTGTTGTAGGATAGATAGTCCTTTTTATTTGGTAGGTTGAAGAGTAGTTTGCTTATCATAAGAGATTAGTTGTTAATTTATTTTATCATCATAATGCTTTCAATTCAGTAGATTTCATTTTATGAATTAGAAATAGTTGTGAAGATTAGTTTAAGAATAGAGTTCACTTTCCTTTGATCTTAGTTAGTTTCTTATTGAGTAATCTTAATTAGTTTACTTGTTGTAGAAGTTATCCTCGGTTAGTTATCTATTTACTTGCTTTAATAGGTTAGTTTCTTACTTGTCTATTATTTCTTTGATAGTGTAGTTTCTTGTTTATTTACTTGATTTCCCAGGATAGTTGCTTATTGAATTTAAGTAGGTTAATTACTAGTAGTTTGTTTTTGTTGTTTGTTTATTAGATGAATAGTTTGATTTTGCTTATTGTTATGAATGAACTAGTTTTCTTTAAGTAGGGTTTTCATTTTCTTTCTTAGAACTATCCATCGATCCTTCATTCAAAGGTTACTTAGGGTACATAGTTTGAGTTGCTTAGTAGAGTTTGATCATTAATAGTCTTTGCTTGAGTAGATTAGCCCTTAGATAGCCACTTCCTTAGTTAGACTATACTACTACCAACCCTTCTACCTTGGCATATATTTTTCTACAACTCTAAGTTTACTTACCCCGGTTTGACAATTTAATTGAGGGTTTTTAGTTTTTTTTTAGTGCATATAGAACACCCATCATTTTTGGCGCCATTGTCGGGGAGTTGTCTGAAGGTAGGAAATAGTTACGAAATAGATCATTTCTAGGCCTTAGCATTAGATTGGTGGCAGGGGAAATTTAAGAAGAGAGGTAAGAACCTATGCATATGCTATTGCAGGCTCCCCCAAACCCAATGGTAGTTTTTCTTTTTGTTTTTGTTTAATTTCATGAATAGGCCTAGAGACTCAAAAGGTAGATACATTAAATCTAAATCAGATCTTTCAACCAAGGTTCCTTTCAACCTTTTTGGGGGAAGGAATGTTCCACTCATAAATTCCATAGATCGATACCGAAAAACAGGAGCTAGCTCAACTCAAAGAGGTAAAGCAGACTCTGAAGAGACTAACATATGGAGCACTATAGAACAGAAAATTAAAGCATCAGTAATAGTGGAACAAGAGGCAATACCGCTCGATCCTTATGCAGAACCAAACAATACAACCTTTGCTTTTACACCACCACCAGAAGATACTAACTTTGAAGACATCATATACCCTGAACAAGTGAATGTTTTGTTTGGTAGTTCATCCAACATAATTATCTCTCAAACTGACACAGAAACCTTGGCACCAATAGTCTCAACTGGCTCGAGTAGAGTCCCAGACATCCAATCAGTAGGAAGACCTTTCCATCAAAGGGAAACCTTGTTATCTTCAAAGATAAAACCACCTAGATAAGCTCTTTTTGGAAACCAAACCAATATGTATGATTAGGAGTATCGTAACAATGTAAGACACGAGGAGGAAGAAGAAGCTGGAAACCAAACCGAAACTACCTTCGGGTTTCCAATTTTGGACACCACCTAGAATGTCAATATGAAAAATATTCCTCTCTTCACTGCCCACCTTTTATGGTAAAAACAATGAAGATCCAGACACCTTCCTATTTGAATTTGACATCTTGTGTAGGAGCTACAACTACGTACAATATGCCTAGAAACTAAAACTCTTTCCTGCCACCCTCAAAGACTCTGCACTAAGATGGTTCATGAGGTTGGGAGAATCTAGTATTAGGTATTGGGAAGCCATGAAAGATATGTTTCTTAAAAATTACCAAGACTACTGCAAGACCAAGGAGTCTCGTAATGACATATTTAAAATCCAACAGTTAGAAGACAAGACCCTCGAAGATTATATGGAACGGTTTGGTTATATCTCCTAGAAGTCAAAATACCATGACCTCCCAGAGGATGCAATTAGGGATCTTTTCCTTAAGGGAATTTCAGAAGAATATCTAGAGATGCTTAATCTGATGGCATCAGGTGATATCTCCCATAAACTATTTTCCAAAATATGTAAAATGTGTAAAAATTAGTCAAGGAGTAGAGCCAAAACAGGAAAGAATGTTTGGGAACCTTATAATAGAAACTTAAAACCAGTTAGTTTAGGTGGCATCACGAGAGTAGATATAGGGAACCTTTTAGATAACTTCAAGGAAGATATCTTAAGCACAATAGGTTCCTAGTTGGACACCCTAAATATTAAAAAGAAATAGGAGGAGGAAAATGAAACAATGAGCATATATTTCCCAAGATGTAGAATGAAGCATTCCTCAAGGGAATGCCCATTAGATAACATTTCAATTTGTGGCTTCTACATAGAAGATCATTAAACCAAGAAATTTCCATCATTTCCTGGTTTATTATCCATATATAGGAGTGGAGATCATGGGGAGTCTTCTTATGCAACTAGGAGGCCATGGCATCCTAGGAACCAACCCACATACCTAGATCTACAATCTTAAGTTCTACCCTATTATCAACAACAACAACAGTGGAACTCACCAGGTTGGAAAAATGAGTCTACACAGTATCAACATCCTTGGCTTCAACAATGGAGAGGAGGCCATAACCAAGGAAACCCTCAAGCTCCACATGTCCCTATGTCCAACCATCCTTACCCTTAGTTTCCATTGAACACTCTGCAATTTCTATCAGGTTTTGTTCCACCACCTTTACCTCCTATTACACAACAAAAACCACTACAATATCATAATACAATCTCCCCAAGACTGACATTATTACCGACACAACCAGTTCCCAATCCCAATAATAAGCCCCCTCAATCTCTTCATAATTTTGAGATGCAGGCCTTCCCGACATATGTCCTTACCCCTGTTCTATTACAAGAAATTCAACTAAGATCAAGAAAATTTCTAGATAGGAAGAGGCCTTCAGTAGTCATCTAAGAGGAAGAAGAAGAATAATAAACCACCAAAAAACCCACAGATGACACTAGGTGAGAAGATGTTATTATTCCTAAAAACCAATAACCCAAGATTCCCCAAAATGAACCTTCAAAAATTACGAAGGCCCCTCCTTATCCATACAGATTGGTAATCAAGAAACCTACCACCCGACTGGAATTTGACATCTTAAATGAATTGAAGAATATTTTTGTCAATAATCCCCTACTTCAAGACATTAAAGACATTCCAATCTACAGTAAGGTAGTCAAATAATTGTGCATTAAGAAGCTAGGTAGGAAGCAGAAGGACCCTCCTATAGTACATTTGATAGGAGGACTTTATGAATACATATCATAGCAGCCAAAGCTAGAAAAATATGGGAACCCAGGAAACCCCGTAGTGACCATAACCATTAATGAGGTTTCCATTGGAAACACTCTCATAGACCTAGGGGGCAACCATCAATGTTATGACTGCTACTACCTTGGATAAATTATAGTTACAACCTCTTCTTAAACCTACCCCAACCATTTTGGAATTAGTAGATAAGACCAGAGTTATACCTGAAGGAATTTTAGATGATATCATGGTTACTTTAGCCTCATGGGAGTTCCCAGTGGATTTTCTTGTCATTCACTCAAAGTATCCTACCAAATCCCATCCTGTCATTTTGGGAAGACCTTGGCTAGCCATAGCCAATGCATTTATTGGCTGTAGAGAGGGAGAAATGACCATCTCAAATGGACTCTCTATCCAAAATCTCACCATTTACCGTCCAACTCAACCTATCATGGAGAATCTATGGTGGCTTAAATGTCCATACGAGAATGATGACTAGGAAGAACCCATATTTCCAAGTGACCATGCATGGACACTTCAGGAGAACACAACGGAAAATGTGTTAAACCAGTTTATTTCTGCTATCACATGTGTGGATTTTCCACAATATTTTCCCCAATTTGAGTACATGTTTGGGGAAGAATTTTAGGAACAATTGGACCCATCCATCTTACCTTCGAAATATTTTATCTTAGAGATAGATGAGTCTACCATGTATTATACTATGCCCTATGAGATTAATCCAAGGAAAATTTTAAATATAAACTTTGGGCTAGATGCTGACCAACAGAAACAGTTGGTAAGTATCCTTAAATAACAATCATGAGCATTCGTCTGGGAATACACTGACATGAAGGGCATACACCCTGACACATGTATCCATCACATATATACCCAAGGGGAGGTAACACCTGTTAGGCAACCCCAAAGAAGGATGAACCCAACACTTAAATATATAGTAAAGGAGGAGATCCAAAAGTTATTAAATGTTGGATTTATTTATCCCATCTCCGACAGTAAGTGGGTATCCCTGCTTGTAGTGGTTCCAAATAAAGTGACTGGGAAATGGATAGTTTGTGTCAATTTCTGAGAACTCAACAAAGCCACTCTGAAATATTACTTTCCTCTTCCTTTCATTGACAAAGGTTTGGATACCTTGTCTGGAAAGAAGTATTTTTCTTTTTTAGATGGGTACAGCGGGTACAATCAAATTCCCATAGCTTCTGAGGACTAGGACAAGACTACCTTTACTTGTCCTTGGGTCACCTATGCCTATAGGGTCTTACCATTTGGATTGTGTAACGCTCCTGCCACATTTCAACGAGAAGTACTAGGGATATTTTCTGATCTTATTCATGATTGTGTGGCGGTCTACATGGATGATTTCACATTTTATGGAAACAATTACCATGAAGCCTTAGATAACTTAGGAAAAGTCCTTATCAGATGCCAAGAAATGAACCTGTCTCTAAGTCATAAAAAATGTAAAATGTTGTTAATTGAAAGAGTGGTTCTAGGAAATCATGTTTCATCTGAAGGGATAAAAGTCGATCCTGCAAATATTGAGGTCATCATTAGACTTCCACCCCCCAAGACTCAGAAAGAGTTGAGAATCTTTCTTGGACATGCCAGATATTACCGACGGTTTATTGAAAATTTTACAAAGATTGTTGCACCTATGTTTGGATTGTTAATAAAAGATGTTGATTTTGTTTGGATTGAGCAGTGTCAAACTGCCTTTGAAACCCCGAAAGCTAATTTGTCTTTGGCACCATTTCTTAGAGGGCCCAATTGGACTTTCCCATTTCATATATCCACTGGTGCCTCTGACACCACAATAGGAGGAGTATTAGGGAAGAAAGAGAACCAGCAATCCTATGCCATTTATTTTGTGAGCAAGAAATTGTCCCCTGCCGAGTTAAAATACATAGTTACTGAGAAGGAATTCTTGGCAGTTATTCATGCTATCAACAAGTTTCTTCATTTCATTACAGATTATGAAGTATTCATACATACAGATCATTCCACCATTATATTCCTCGTGAATAAACCCATAACTTGTTGAAATAATGTAACTACGAAGAGCATTCTTATTATTATTGGATTAAATCCCCATTGCGGATTAATCATGTTATTATTATTATTATTAATGTTATTGGATTAATCCCCATTGTGGATTAATCATGTCGGTAATTGTATAAGGAACAAATCCCCTTTTGCGGATTGGTCATCGGACAATTACAAAGGGAAGAATAAGAAGTCGTCCCCAACAGTTTTTATGGAAGACCCAGAATTAATTAAAGGTGGGTTTACCCACCCAGAGTGAGAGGTCGGCCCTGCCAGTTGTGACCTTTCACATGTGCCAGTCTTGTATAAATAAGAGGCTAGCACCTCACTTCTAACACACAACTCACTTGCTCATTATCTTATGAGGCAAGCTGCAATTACCAGTTAGAGAGAGGAGAAGAAGAGTGGCTCATGTCTTGGGGAGGAATTTCTGTATTGGTTTGAGTTATCTCTTGAACATTGTTTAAGCTATTTATGATAAGGAAGTTTTGCTAGGTTTTCTTCCCCTAGAGGGTTTCCCAGGATAAATGTTGTGTCTCTTTTGAATGTGTATTTCTCAGTGATATTGTTCTTATGATGCTATTATCTATTGAAATGCAAAGAACTATAATAATGGCATAAACATTAACATAACTAATGGTTGAGTGACTAGGTGGCTCCTATTATTGCAAGAATTTAATATCGTTGTGCTTGACCGACCTGGAAAGGATAACGTGGTAGATGATTTGCTTTTATGAATAAAAAATGAGGATGATGATGATATCCTTGTAGATTATAGTTTCCCATACAAGCACCTTTTTTTCCTCTCTGTCAATACCCCATGGTTTGCAAATATGGAAAACTATCTGGCTACTAGGAAGTTACCATCTCATTTGTCACCTCATGAAAAGCGTAAAATTATTACACATAGTGATAATTACTCTTGGGTTGGCCATGACCTTTTTTTCCCAAGTCCTGATTTGATTATTTGTAGATGTGTCTGAGAGGATGAGGTACCATAAATACTATGAAGTTGTCATGATGGACCATGTGGTGGTCATTTTTCTGACAAACGCACATCATATAAGGTTCTACATTCAGGTTACTATTGGCCTAGCATTTTCAAAGATGCTCCCAAGTATGTGAGAAGTTGTGATAGTTTCCAAAGGATAGGAAGACCTACGTCAGTCTAAGAAATGCCTTTTCATGCCCAATTTATGATAGAACCCTTAGAAAAAGGGGCCCTTGACTTTGTAGGACCAATTTCACCCATGTCCCGTAAAAAGAACTATATTTTGGTTTGTACGGACTATGTCACCAAGTGGGTAAAGGCAAAATCCCTATTCAGGGCTACAGAAAATTATGTTGTCGAATTCATCTATGAAGACATATTTACCCGCTTCGATGTCCCTCATGAAATTATTACAGACTAGGGCACTCAATTCACTTCCAAGCTGATGAAAGAGCTAACATAGAAATAAGGGATTAAACACTCTAAATATTCTCCATACCACCCGCAAGACAATGGTCAGGTAGAATCTACAAACAAATTTTTGGAAGTTATCCTAACCAATATTGTTCCATTACATCACCAATATTAGGTTGATAGGCTTCCAAAGGCTTTGTGGGCATATCAGACCACCTGGAGGAACACCACTGGGCATACCCCTTATGAGCTAGTGTACGGGAAACAAGTACTTCTACCAATAGAATTCCAAGGACCTTCTGTATTACCGTGGAATTGGGATTAAACTTAGATGAGGCTCAGAAGTAATGAGCCCTACAATTGAATGAGTTGGATGAAATCAGGCAAGATGCCATCCAACGAACAGTATTAGTCCAAAACCAGAGGAGCAAGTGGCATGACAAGTTTATTAAGAAGAAAGACTTCCAACCTGGTGATTGGGCTTTGTTGTTTGATTCTCGATTCAAAACCTTCAAAGGAAAACTCACCACCCGGTGGTTGGGCCCTTATGAGGTAGACACTGTATATGACAATGGAGCTGTAAAAATCAAAACAATTGACGATGGACAAGTATTCTTTGTTGTAAATGGACACCGACTCGAATTTTATCATAAGCCCATTTCCAAATAGGATTTTCTATTTGTCATGTCAACTGACAAGGAATTGGCCTTAGTAGATGGGGAAGTCCCCCCTTGTTCTTGAAATGTTTTCTGAATTTTCTACTGTACATATGTAAATAGTTTTTGAATTTTGATTCTAGAGATTTCTGTAAGTATTTATTTCACCAGGAGTAGATAGTTTCAAGGAAAATTTATCTTCAAAACATTGTTACACTTGAATTTTTTTGTCTTCTAAGCATCAAATGAATATTGACTTGTTTTAATTAGCCATATTTTTGAAATAATTTCATTTTCTTAAGGTATTCCAAAGTAGTTTCTCTTGAAACTCTTCACCACTGTATAAGGAAGTGATACCATAACCATCAAGCTTAGAGGTCTCTCGTACATTTTTTTCCAAGAAACCTGAGTAAGTGAGTAAAGTGTCTTTATTAAAGAGTAACAAGGAGGTATAATTAGTGGTTATTCATGGAAACATCACAATAACTACAAAATAAGAAAGTGATTTGAGCCTAGATATACCTTTCTGTTCTTTCTCAATGGTACCGTCCACTACACACTAAATAGCTTAATTATATCATATCTTTAGATAGGCCACATTGTTACCCATGATTTTGGTCATCATGATGATGTATTGATAATGGTGTACTCAGGCTCTTCATAAGAAATTTCTCCTGAGAAAAAGTTATTTTCATCTCTTCCAGAAAACTCATTTTTGAAGACTGTTCGTAGGCTACTAGTATATTTGCTTGCGAGAATGCATGATTCTCGCAGGCTACCTTAAGCCAGGGTGCGAGAAGTTCACACTATGTTGAACTGCTAGGGTGTGAACTCTTTCTAAAGCAAGGAAAAAGATGAATTCTCGATGCTTCCAGAAGGGAATCTTCTAGAAGGATGAGATGGCATTTGAATGGTTATCCTAGTACTGGATTCCCTGATATTTTGGGATCATTCTTATCCAAGTAACTAATTCATTCTCTCCTATATATTGAGGGAATTCTCATGGAAAAGGTTAAGCAAAGAAGCAATATTCATTGGAGAATTAGTGAAATAAATTGTGTGAAGGATTGAAGCTTGAACAACAGGCTAGGAAACTCCAGCAAGGATATCATAAAGGTTTTGATCTTCTTCATGCAAGTGAGCAAGTGTGTGTGTCGGAGCCAAGGGCCATCGAAAGGAAGTTTGCGACATCAAGGCTCGGGTTGTAATCTTTACTTTCCATAAATATGATACAGTAATATGTCCCTTTCCCATAAAGCTATTTCCACTTTATTGTATAATTCCTTGATCATATACATAGATTGACTGTTGAATAGATTGTGCTTTATTCACTTTTGTTGGTTTGTGTTGTCTTGGTCTTGACTGCACGAGAGCACTGGAGAGAAGCGGAAGAAACAAAGACCATAGGAAGTGATAATAAGGTATGTTATTTGTTCTTTCCTCCTATTTAATTCAATGGTTAAAATCTATGGAAAGAGTCATGTTCTGTCTTGCTTTGTTCTAGATCCAGGTGGATCTAGGGAGATCGGTTAGTGTCCGCACCTATGGATTTATCCAATAACAAAATTGGTGACTCCACTGGGGATCTTCCCTTTTCTTTATGGATTTTGATATTTTTCTGTGGCCATTTGCTCTGGTTTCACTTTTCTCCTGTCCTATCAGTCTTTGAGTCTTCAGGATATCCTATTAGACCTTCTGGGTCCAGAAGCCTTTTTCAATTTTGCTTCATTTTTCAAATTTTTGATTATGTTCAGGCATTCTCACACTGTACTTCGTTGTAGCCTACGAGAATAGGTAGAGTTTGCACTCTTCCTTTAGGTTTCAGTGCGAGGTTCTCGCATCCTATTCAAGGGTTACCTGTGAGAATCAGTGATTCTCGCACTGTGTAATATTTCCTGCCTGCGAACACAATTTTTCAAAATTTTGGTTTTGAGTTTTGGTATCTCCAACTGCCCAGATCAGTTTGATCACCTCTTATAAGTTTCTTGGACCATTGATTGATGTATTTCTTTTTTTTTTTTGCATGCATGAATAGTCTTAAGATTTCAAGGCTTTTCTTGTCATTTGTGTCTTGACTTTCGTTTCTTGACTTTTCTTGGCAAAACCATTCTCTCTGACTTCAGATTCTGAGTGTGTTTGATTAGTTAAGAACCAGTGATTGGTGGAAAGTTGAGTACTTGGTTTTTCTCATTTGCTTATTGGTTTGAAAGATCATTTTCTTTTGCATTTGAAAAGACTCTTTTGCTTTGCTCTTTATTTTTGTTTTCATTGAAAGAGTTGATTGGGTTTGTCATTGTTTATTCATTTGGTTTTTTGATTTTATGTACTCTCGCTGTCATAGTGTGGGTCCTTTTTGAAAAGTGAACAAAAATTTTTTCTTTCAAAAAATTCTTTTCGTTTTAGAAAACATTGAAAATCAAATTATTGAGATTGTTGAAGTAATTGAAAAAGACACAATAGAGAGTTGTCATTTGATAAGTGATTGTTTGCATTTACATTTCAAAGGAAATTTTGCATTGTAGTTTAAGGTTGATCTAGAAAACTTTCTCTCTCTCCCATACATAGGATTCATTGAACGAAAAGTGATATATTTCATTCTCATCCTTGCGTTGTTTGGGTCAAAGTCATACAACATAAGTTTCATTTTCGTTACCTTTGAGTAAACAACAACTCTTAATAACAATGCGTAATCATAAAATTTATCTAGTAACTTTTTTCTAGGGCTCTATTACACCAACATTTATCTAGGCTAGCGCTTTGGAGTAGGAAGAGAGATACACTCTCCAAAAGCACAAAACACACAATAGCATCTTGTGTTAGGGAGTGTTAAATTCCATTTGCAACATTTTGTCCTGGGAATCCCTTCTCACACAAGGGTCAAACACTAGGTCGCATTGATATTGGCAGAGTTACTCACCCTGCTTTGTTGATATCAGTGTAGATATTGCACATATTATGAGGATCACTCGGAGGTATACCCACAATGATGAGTGGAAGCCTTTTGAGTTGATTGCGGGCTAGATACCCTGCCCTTGCGTGTGGATCGGACTGTCGACTGTTCCCCCAGGATTTATTGTTGTTGGTGGTGACCTTAGTGGCCTATCTTTCTAGGTTCTTACCCAAGGTGACTGTAGAGGGGAAAGTCTTCACGGTACCTGGAATTGATGTTGACCAAACTCACTCGGGCTCCTTGGAGGGTATACCCACGATTATGTGTGGGATCTTGCACCATGGTGTAAGTCCGTTAAGAAGGTCGTCAGCGTAAATTTTCCACCCTAGCCCACCCCTTCTCATCTCTTTGTTGCGACGTTGGATTTCATCACCAACTAGTGGCTTCGAAATTAGAAGGTCTTGTTTGTTTGGTGTTTCTTCCTAGATTTTGTTTACTAGCGCGTGTTGTTTGTTTATCGAAGTTGACCATAGGATTTTCTTCGCGAAGTTTTTCATTCGTTTACAATAGCTCCTCCACGTCGTTAATGTAGAATGCAAGGTTTATCTCCAGAGCATCTGGATGGTTCTCAACCCTTGCCTACAACTACACCTAAGGGCTCTCCTCGGCTAAGTGAAGCCACAGTCGTCACCACACCACAAGTGGAACAAACTGACTCTCTAGAACCTTTCCGAATTACCAATACTCGAGAGGATTTTCGACTTCACCCTGGTTCCGAGCGACCTTTTATGCAACTGAATTATTCAAGAGACTTAGTTGTTACATCTTCTGGATCACCCATTGGGCCTTTTCCCAACGTAGAAGGCCAAGACCCTTTTTGGTCTGCAGGTGATTTCCGAAGGAACCGTTTTGGTCATGGTTCGCCTGTGGTCTCCGAAATCAACCCTCCGGTGTTTTCTGAGACAGAGACTATACCGTTGAATACCACTTATCACTTTACTGTCCCTACTGAGATGGCCCATCTCATGAATACTACGAGTGTCCCAACCAGATTCAATGCAGTTGGTCTTGCTCCTATAAACACCCAGCGAATTCCCAATGTCACTTAGACACTACCACCTGGATACCATGGGTTGAATGCTTCTATTCCAACACCTCCGCAAACCCCATCCGGTTCTTCAGGTGGTCCTTCTTTTCCTGGGCACCCTATTCCCGGTTTTATTCTGACACTCCCTCAATTTCCTTCTGGAAGACCTTTCTTATCTTCCACTGGCAATCCTAATCCTAGTGGAACTATCCTGTCCATTACACCAAAATTGCAGATTCCCGTGGGTGGACAAGGTGGTACGATTCAACTTCCTCTTACCGGACACATTCCAATTACTACACTAACTTCGATTGGGACACAACTTCCGATTGGAAATCCGGAAGAGTAGGCTATAATTCATGCTCAATATATTGATCTCGTTTATTCACAAATGGGAACTCTTTATGATTTACTACCTGATTTACCTCGTCCTAATGCTTCCAACACTTCAAATACTCTAGCTGCCTCGCATGCGGCTGACGGTGTGATTGGTACTGCCCAAACTCAATCACATTCTGTTTCAAGCACAAACCCTAAATATTCTTCTTCTAATGTTCAAAATGCTCCGTCTCCTGCCACTCCCACCAGCAAAACTTCTGAGGTAAATGTTGTCCAATCTACCCCAGCCGGTAAAAACAAATTTAAAAAGGGGAGAGGTAAGAATAAGGAGGGAAAAAATAATAATCAAGCAGAGAAAACTAAAACCCCTCCTGTTGAAGATCGGGATAAGCACAAACCACGATACCCTTTCCTTATCTATGGTGATGATCATTACACGAAGGATTGTCCACGACATGTCGAGGTCACTAAGTTCCTTCAAGGATCTCCAAAACCACCTGCATCGGTTGTCTTGTCCCAACCCTTCCCGTCTCAACAACAGGCTCAGTTGGTCATTCACGACCAACCCTCCTCTTCTACAACATCATATGTTTTGATGTGTACTGGTGATTCTAAGAAGAACAACATTGCACTCACGACTCGAGCCAAAGATTATTCTCCATCTAAGGAGAAGGTTGACGATTTACCTCCTGCTTTGGTACAACCCTCTCCAGCGACTCCACCTACTAACGGTCCTCTTCATCTCGAAAGACCAAGCCTCGATACATTTCTACGACCCCCCCCGAAGGGTGTCATTCAGAAATAGGATTTCAATCCTCATGCTCGTGCGGCCCATAACTACAGCATTGTTGAAGATCTGGCCCAGGCACCTTCAGCGATGTCAACCCTTAAAGTCCTTCAGTCTTGTCCTGCACAACGGAAGGCACTGTTGAAAGCTATAGGTGGAATTGACCTGAAAGATACGAATTTAATAGTCTTTGACTTGGATGATCACATTCCAAGGTTACCCCCTCAACTCGCATTTCAAATACAAGTGGTTGTCTCCAACAAAAACATTTTTCGAAACATTATTGACGAGGGTGCTTCAACGTGTGTTATGTCTCTTGCTTGTTGGAAATCCATTGGCTCTCCTCCTTTGAATGAATCCCAGAACACTCTTAAAGCCTTCAATGGCTCTAGTTTTAAGCCCTACGGTGTTCTCCCTTCATTGCCTATCACGTTAAAAGGTAAAACAGTCCAAGTTGAAGTGGAAGTCTTCGACGCTCCCCTTGATTATAATCTTCTACTTGGATGCAGCTGGATCGATTCCATGCATGCCATTGTGTCAACACTTTTCCAGGTAGTACGTTTCCCTCATCAAGGAAAGGTTGTTACCATCGACCAACTCGCCTTCTTCAATTTCGATACTTGTACTGGAAACGTACCGTTTATTGATAAAACCCCACCGGGTTATGAGAATGTCGGTGTAGGCCTTTTAAAAGACTCCTCGTTAATGGGTACTTTTCCCATTCCACCGCTTGATGTTCCACGCCCGTCAGTTGCTTCTATCAACATGATTTCCACTATGGCTCACAATCTTCCTGCATCTTCCGACCCTTGGATAGTCCCTGACCTTGGAGATCATTTTCGTTTCGGCAACGCAATATCGTTAAGTCCGGTTGAATCCACCTATCGGGCCATTCAATCGACAACACCTTCTACCCTCTCTCTTTATGAGTTGTCTCCCGATCCTTTTCGTGTTATTTTTCCCACTGACGAGATGATCATGTTTGTCATGGAGGACACCCCTTGGGACAATGGGCATCATCGTTCCATACTCTTTCTGGAACAACACACTCTTGAGAACTATCAACAGATTTCGACTCCGTCCACCGTTTTTGTCATCTCGATGGTTCCCACGACTACACACGATGTGTTTGCTAAAGGGAACTTAAGTAATATCTCACCCATGATTCCCATTGACATATCTATTAAACCTGGGATTGTTGAAAATGTTCATATTGGAGCTTCGTGTTCTTCTGACGAAATTGTCACCTATACGTCTCTTTTCAAAGAATTTTGTGACATCTTCACCTGGAGCTATGAAGAGATGCCTGGTATCGACCCTGCAATTGTTGTACATGAGATAAAGACATACCCCGATGCTAAACCCGTCCGGCAACGCCTTCATCCAGTTCACCTACGTAAAGCAGCTGCTATCAAGCTTGAAGTTGAGAAACTTCTGAAAGTCGGCTTTATTTATCCGGTGGCTCTTACAGAATGGGTTTCCAATCCTGTCCCAATTGACAAGAAAGGCGGCAGTATTCGTGTATGTGTTGATTATAGGGATATTAACAAATCTTGTCCCAAAGACAACTTTCCTACCCTCTTTGTCGATCAGATTGTCGATGATTGCGCCGGAAGTGAAATCTTCTCTCTCATGGATGGTTTCTCCGGCTATAATCAAATTAACATTTCTCCCGAGGATCAACATAAGACTACCTTTATTTGTCCTTGGGGTACTTTTGCCTATCGGAAACTCCCTTTCGGACTTAAGAATGCAGGCACAACTTTTCAACGCACTATGTCTTATGCTTTTAATGATATAAAGCACATCGTTCAATCCTATTTGGATGATTTACCCGCTCATTCTATGGATAGAGTCAATCACCCTACCCACCTCTGAGCCATTTTCGTTCGTTGTCGATTCTATCGTATACGTTTAAATCCTCATAAGTGCATTTTTTGCGTAGAATCCGGCCGTCTTCTAGGTTTTATCGTTTCACGTCAAGGGATCTGGGTGGATCCTATTAAGGTTGAGGTGATCATTAATCTCCCTCCTCCTTCTACACTACGCCAGTTGCAAAGTTTGCAGGGGAAAGCAAACTTTCTTCATCGTTTTATCCCTAATTACGCCGAGATCACTCGTGGTTTTACGCGGCTACTAAAGAAAGATTCAGAGTTCATCTGGGATACTATTTCCAACAATTCTTTTGAATCTTTGAAGTTGTCACTCACGCGAGCTCCGCTTCTCTTTCCTCCCGATTACAGTCACGATTATTTCCTTTATCTTGCTGCCTCGGAGTACACTATTGGCATGGTTCTCATCCAAGAGGATGATGCGCACAACGAACATGTTATTTACTACTTGATTCGGAGTCTCACATCAACTGAAATCAAGTATCAACATGTCGAAAAACTGGCCTTGGCTACCGTTCAAGCCATCCAATGCTTCCAGCACTATATCCTCTGACGCAAGACTACGGTGATTTCTCATTGCAACCCTATGCAACATATTTTGACACGTCAATTGCTAGGGGGAAAATACTCCAAATGGATTGTGATACTCCAGGAGTTTGACTTGGAATTCGACCGTGCCAAGTCCAAGAAATCCTTAGTTTTTGCTGAGTTGATATGCGATTTTCCTCACTCTGCCATGGAAAATGTAGCAGTAGATTCATTACCCGATGAATCTCTTTTCCTTATTAGCACTGATGATCTTTGGTATGGGGATATCATTATATATCTCCAAATCCATACTTTCCGTCCTGCTTTGTCTAGTACTGAACGACATCGCATACGCTAACAAGCTCATCAATACATTATCCTTGGGATAATCTTTACCGTCGGGGAATTGACTCTATTTTTCGACGTTGTTTAACGTTCTATGAAGCCGAGAAATCTCTAAATGACTGCCATTCTGGAGCATGTGGTGGTCATATGTTTGGGTATGCTAATGCCCAGAAGATCTTACGTGCAGGGTATTTTTGGCCTTCTTTGTTTAACGACTGCATTACTGTCGTTCAGAAATGCCATGCCTACCAGACCTACAATCAGAAAATTCGGTCACATCCTACTCCTCTTCATCCTGTGGTCTCAGGTTGTCCCTTTGCAAAATGGGGCATCAATTTCATGACATGTCACCCTCACTCGGACGGGGGGCATGGTTATATCATTGTAGTCATTGATTACTTTACGAAATGGGCTGAGGTGATGCCGACATTCGACAATACTGGAAAGACTGCAGCCTTGTTTCTTTTTAACCATATCATAGCTCATTTTGGTGTTCCCCAAGTTATCGTCACTGATCACGGTAGCCACTTTAGGAATTTTATGATGTCTGAACTTACGAAAAAGTTGGGTCTTCGCCATGATAACTCAATGCCTTATTATCCACAAGATAATGGCTAGGTTGAAGCAATCAACAAAGTTCTCATAACTATGCTTCGACAGATGATAGGGATTCATAAAACAAGTTGGCACACAATGTTGTTTTCGGCATTGTGGGCATACTGGACATCTATCAAGTCCGCTACTGGGTTTACAACTTTTCGGTTAGTCTATGGTGTGGAATCCATTCTTCCTATAGAATGAAAGATACCCTCTCTGAAGCTAGTTGTTGAACTCCTACCCAATACTTTTGTTGAAGAAGAACGTCTATTGTATCTTATGCAATTAGACGAAACTTGATGTGACGCCACTCTAGTAATAGAAGCCCAGAAAAAACATGTCAAAGCCCAATACGACAAGCATGTCAAGCCTCGCGTTTTCTTTAAAGGTGATCTTGTTCTTCTTTATGAACAGGATCGAGATGTGTTAGGAGCTGGAAAATTCGAACCCATGTGGCGAGGTCCTTATATTGTTCGTTGAGTTTTGGAAAAGGGATCATATGATTTGGTATATTACGATGGTATCCCTTTAAGTGAACCCATGAATGGGTTGTACTTGAAGAAGTACTATGCATAAATCAATCTATGCACAAGTACTTGTATTCTAATGTATCATACTTTGTGTGTGTTACTATAGATTTCGTTTGTTATCTGGTCTCTTCCCTTATGTGACATTGTGTTTGATTTCAAAATGTCAGAGTCTTCGCTACCCTATATTGGCTTCGCTGATGGTGCTAGCCATAGTACTCAGAACCTTGCTTCCGCTGCATGGGAAATCTATGCCCCAACAAATGAACTTGTATCTTTACAAGGTGTGTGCCTCGGCCGTGCAACCAACAACATTGCAGAGTATAGCATCGTTATTGAATTATTGGTTGATGTTATCTCGCTCAGAATTCGTCATTTGGTTGTGCGACTTGACTCGCAGCTTGTGGTACTACAGTTAAGTAATATATACTCTATTCGAAGTCCTACTTTGTTACGGGTGTATTTGTGAGTTCGCCTCTTGGAGTGTTATTTTGGTCACATTGAATATCAACATATTCCTAGATGTATAAATACATTAACAGATGCATTGGATAATTATGTATTGGACATACATTTGAATCATTTATAAATCAAACACATCGAAATTCACACAATATAAAGCAAACCGGTAGAAGTCGTCTATATATATAACGATCAAAAGTGTTTTTTACAAAAAAAAAATCGAAGACCAAAATGTCAAAAATTGAAGCTTATAGCTTCTACAAAGTGACGTCATGGATGACGTTCATGGTAACACATGACTTCCCTAGAAACCCTACGGAGCAGTCAATTCATAGATGTTGATACCCCTACAGTATGACGTTGATCACGTCATGGAACCTCTTCCAGAGTCATGTCTGGAATGTCTGCAGTCAGGCCCTCTAGATTTTGTTCTACCACTTGATAATCCTCAGCATACTGTGGTGTTTTCGCTACCTCTCCTCGCCGCTGGATGGGAGAAGTGTCGGGAGGTCTGTAAGGTCCAACATCTATGTTATCAAAAAATGATTTTATTTGGACGAACATATAAAACAAAAACATTTGAATATCATAAAAAATTCAAAAACATTTAAAAAGAAAAAAATGTGTGTACTTCTTACCAAGGTCACCCCACTGAGCATCCTCTGGTAATACTAAATCTAGATCTCCTCGAAAATCCATCCCAACATAAGTGTAGTCATCAACCATCAACATCTGAGGTTGAAGCCAGTCAAAGAAAGTATCATCATATATAATGATCGGTCCTGCTACGTGTAGGGCCATGAGCCGACACCATCTCAGCATCCACGGATCCTTGGGAGCCAGTAAATTCCACTCCACCTGTAGCCTCAGTAATGGGACCCACTCAAGGAAGAATGATACCAGCAAAGATCCGTACCCGAATTGTTTTATATCACCTCGCCTACATTTGGTCAATTGCTTTTTTATACTGCGAAGCATAGCATCTGCCCAGTTGAACACTCGGGGCTCAACACACTCAATAGCATACTGGAAGTAGCTCTGTAAAGCCATGTGAGGAGAAGAACTCCCAACCATTTGAGATATAGTAAAAAGGATAGTACGGAGGGTCAAATCTCGTACCCCCCAAATCTCTACTTTTCCTTTCTTTCTCTTAGCCTCGGGAATGCAGTGTAAATTGCAGTACTCACTCATATTTAGCCCACCACCTCTACTACCTGTCAGGCTCACATAGTACCCCCGTCGTGACAATCCGGTCAAAAATTAAATGTCCTCAATGTCTAAGGACAGTGTGTGGACCCCCACCTGAAACACTTGTTGATCAGGGTCCCACATACGCACCAGGTACTCTAATAGTCTGACTTGGGCCCTCATGCCCGGGATGAGAAAGTACTTCAAGAGCCCACAATCTCTCAAAGCAGCTATGGTAGGTGGATGATTTTCGGCCATTTCATTATCCTCTTCATGTTCCCTTTCACGCCACTCAAGCACCATGGTGATGGCCAATTATCTGCATAAGGAAGACAATAAGAGGATTAATAACTTTTTTCATTCTTTGGATCTTTTTCATTGGGTAAAAATTTAAAAAAAAATTGGGCTTTGAGGTTCTCGTAGGTTCCCTGTGTGCACAGTACGAGAACCTCGCAGGTGCCTTTAGGCTCACCTGTGAGAATGTATCATTCTCGCAGGCCCTGTATAGTCTGCCTGCAAGAATGGCAGTGCGCATATAGGGCTTGGAAAATCAACTTAAAAATGAGAATTTACCCAATGAAATTACAAATTTAAACCATGAAAATGTCAAGGATGAAGAGCCTACCTTAATGTCACAGACGGCTCACTGAATGGTCTCTCGTAGCTTCCACAAATTGACGCCAAACTTGAAGGGTAAAAGAGGGGTTTTTTGAGCTCAATAGTGGAAATGTAAAAATGGTGTGGTAAAAAGAGTATTTACTCCTTTTATTTACTTTTACTATATCATTTTGGTTTTTTATGATTATTTATCGATTAAACCCTAATCCCTAATGTCATGTTGAGTGTAATTCTTGTAGGCGTGATGACTTTGATGATTAAATACAGGGCTACGAACATGTTTTTCTTTGTTATCGCGTGTTTTTTATTGTTTTTTATGGTTTTTATATAAAAACCTCGAGCATGGTCTTTGTCCGTTCTTGCGCTCGTAAATACATGAGAACACGATCGAGCATACTTTTATCACTTTTTCAGACTCAACAAGGTTATATGAAAAAGGAACCCGCCTGGATTCCTCTTTAAGCTCTTTTCAGACTCTCTAAACATGAAAAGATCGCCGAGTGACCTTGTTATTTTCACGCTCGATAAAGTGTTTGAAGTAAGTGTCTGGTGAGCGATAATTTATCTCTTTTTCGGTCTCATTAAGACTATTTTATGAAAAAGGAACTGAGAGAGTTCTCTTTTAAGTGTTTTTCCAAACTCTATAATCTTGAAAAACCTTCGAGTTTTCTATCTATGGACTCGTTAAACAAACATTGACAGACCCGTAATGGGACCAAACCATTCCTTCTTAGGGTTCGTTAAACATACTCTGAGGGACTCGTCCGAAGGATGAGCTTACATCAACAAGAATATGTTATCCTCCTCAAGCTTGCGTAAAAATAAAGAGGTACTTGCCTGAAATGGTGGGGGAAAATTTGGGAAAGGGAAATGTTTTCATCTTCGTATTGATTGGCAGTAAGTGTCACTCTTGAACATGACACCCCCTATTTATCATTTGAAGTCGGTTTGGGAAATCCATTTGTCTCTCATTCGATTTGCTACAAGGTCATTCCCTATGTCGTCTTTGAGTCAATGCTGCCAAATCATTGGTCGTGTCATTCATATATTCAAGAGAAGTCCATTTGAAACCTATATTGAGTCGACCATCTGCAGTTATATATTCTCTCCGTGTCGGCCTTCCCTGTGTCCAGTCCAATTCACATCATACTCTGTTTCACCTTCAAAATATGTTACTCATTTCATGTCATTGATGGGGGATACATCAAGGCCCTCCTGTGACGAGTTTTGTTTCGTCGACTTCAACTCATTATCTGGAATCAAGACTTAGAAATTATTTGGTACCTTGGAGCTTGCATGCCTCAATGGCAGGTTTCCTCTCTTTCGACAGTGGGTTTACATCATTGACCCCTGATCGAAAGATTCCATCGGATGTTCGAATTCAACTCATTTATTCACACTCGATGGATTGTACTATGGTACCTTGGGAGTCATTGACATCAATGGTGATTTCCCTCGCACTTGTTAACGGTTTCATCAATGACCGGTAATCAAGTGGTGTCTACCATGTTCGACTTCAGCACATGTGATCACATGGTTAGATTCATACTTTGGGCGACGAGATTGAAGACCCTGGATATAATCTTTGTGATCCAGGTTGTGATGGAGTATGTATAATTTGCGACACATAGATCCACTATGTATGTCTCGTGGCTATGTCATCTTGATTTGAAATTTCTCGCATAGATCCACAGTGTATTCCAGTGGCTATGCTATATTTTGACAACATGGATCCACAGTGTATGATTGGTGGCCATGACCCATGTATATAATGTCATCAGTATGTGATCTAAGTATGGGAATTCCTACCTCAGAATTGATATATATATAATATTCTGCAGATGCTTGGTTGTTCGCAGGTTTTCGATTAGGTGTGCTCCTGGTTCCCGACACACACATGCAGCTTACAAAGTCTATCAGCTATCACTGGTTCCAACCTCATACTTTGGGGGGGCATTCTGTTACCCATGATTTTGGTCATCATGATGATGTATTGATAATGGTGTACTCAGGCTCTTCATAAGAACTTTCTCTTGAGAAAAAGTTATTTTCATCTCTTCCAGAAAACTCATTTTTGAAGACTGTTCGCAGGCTACTAGTATATTTTCCTGCGAGAATGCATGATTCTCACAGGCTGCCTTAAGCCAGGGTGCGAGAAGTTTGCACTGTGTTGAACTGCTAGGGTGCGAACTCTTTCTAAAGCAAGGAAAAAGATGAATTCTCGATGCTTATAGAAGGGAATCTTCTAGAAGGATGAGATGGCATTCGAATGGTTATCCTAGTAATGGATTCCCTGATATTTTGGGATCATTCTTATCCAAGTAACTAATTCATTCTCTCCTATATATTGAGGGAATTATCATGGAAAAGGTTAAGCAAAGAAGCAAGATTCATTGGAGAATTAGTGAAATAAATTGTGTGAAGGATTGAAGCTTGAATAGCAGGCTAGGAAACTCCAGCAAGAATATCATAAAGGTTTTGATCTTCTTCATGCAAGTGAGCAAGTGTGTGTGTTGGAGCCAAGGGCCATCGAAAGGAATTTTGTGACATCAAGGCTCAAGTTGTAATCTTTACTTTCCATCAATATGATACAGTAATATGTCCCTTTCCCATAAAGCTATTTCCACTTTATTGTATAATTCCTTGATCATATACATAGATTGATTGTTGAATAGATTTTGCTTTCTTCACTTTGGTTGGTTTGTATTGTCTTGGTCTTGACTGCACGAGAGCACTTGAGCGAAGTGGGAGAAACAAATACCATAGGAAGCGATAATAAGGTATGTTATTTGTTCTTGCCTCCTATTTAATTCAATGGTTAAAATCTAGGGAAAGAGTCATGTTTTGTCTTGCTTTGTTCTAGATCCAAGTGGATCTAGGGAGATTGGTTAGTGTCCGCACCTACGGATTTATCCAATAACACACGTTCTCTTAAGTATCCCTTAAATCGGGACAATCACTAAGTAATATAACGGAAATTCATCCTCTAACATAAATACCATCCCAATTGAAAAAAAGAAAGAAAAGTTGTTTTCGGAGTTGTTCCCCCATATTCTTGCATAAAGAAATCTTATACTAAAATTTTAAAAGATGGAGGGCCAGTCTCTGAGGGTGTAAGACACTAACCCACTGGGATACTGAACAGGTCTTCTAGCAGTGGGTATCGGCCTGTGGTATGACTAGGTAAACCCGCCGGAGTACTGAATAGGCTTGCTGGCAGCGGGGCATTCTACCTAGCGAGGATGGTAATCTGACACAAAAATAAATACTAAATTTAAACTTGTCCTAATGTACGACATTACTTTCAGACAAAGCTGACATGAAGTATGTATGGTTAAGCTAAGTTTAATGAAATCCATAAACTTTCCATTTGGAACTAACTCTAAGACTATATTGAAACTCTCTTTCCTACCTCTTCTTATCTATATATAGGATCTCTTATCCTATAGGTGGGGCCATATTCTAACCATATCGTCAGATCAATCTATGAAATTTATCTTTACACTTTAGAAACCGTAAATCTTTAGCTATTGGGAGACCTGACTGGTTTCCTATACTTTTGATTGTGAGGTGTCACAATACTTAGGTGTGGGGGAGGGGTTCATGAGTTGAAAAATGATCATTGCCTAGAGAAGTAAAATTTGTATTATTTTCATGATACAGGTTATTACATCAACAGTCATTTTATTTTTGAAGTGCTAAACTCCTATGTGCTATAAATTGTTGAACATATACTTAACAGACCACTCTATTGTTTTATTTTTTTGTTACAAGTTGTACATTGTAGGTTTGACATTGCATGTCCTATGCAAGAGGATTGAGTGAGCATGGTGGCAAAAGAAACAACAAGGAAGAATTTTTCCTCTGCTCTTAACCACTGTGATTGTAAAAAACATTTCAATACTGTAGGCTATACATTATAGGAGGTAGAAATGTATTTAACATAAAGGTATTGTATGAAGTGTCGTATGAGGTGTCATATGAATTGTCGTATGAGGTGTCGAACGAAGTGCCATATGATGTTACACACCAGTAACTGTCCACAATTTCAGATAACCAGAATTCAATGACATTTAATTGAATTGGTTGAAGGCAATTGATTGAGTATTCTTTAGATATCTTCATGATCAAATGTCCAAGCCAAAAGATCACTTGGACATTGATCTAACTGTGCATCATTTTCCCCCAAAAACATGCCTTTGAATTCAAAATTTCCCACACATGGAAACTCGTGCGTGCATGTGTGCAACCAACTCCACCCTAGGTGCATTCAAATACAGGATGAGGTTACCTATTATCCCAATTTACCCTTGCCATTTACCTTGCCCCAATCTTAGAGAATGCACTCAGCCTCTGTCATTCCTTCCCTTGTTCAAATCGCACTCGGACCTTTCTTAATTTGTGCCATTCCCTGGCCCAATCACACCCTTTCTTGGTGAATTTCACCTCTTTTTATTTCTTCACCTCATCACAATTCCCAAGAGGTATGAACCCTCTTCCTATGCAGATATTTTTGTCATTCCTAAGTTTGCACAGTGCAGAGAGGTGTTTTTGTGCACATGTTGGGGGTCATTTTTATCCCACTTGTAGGGCCACGATGATGGCATCTCCATGCAATTTTCCCTCAGTTTCTATGGGAAGACATCACGCATGGGGTATATCACCTTTGGGGTCTCAGAAGAGTCCATTGTTGCATCCACGAAGCTTCCAAGAATGGGAGATAGATGGTTCAAAAACCACCAATTGTTGCGCTCAAGTTATAATAGGGTTTTTAAGCCCGAATTCCAGAACATCTCAAGAGAAAAAGGATATTCCAGGGAATGGATAAAAGAGGAATTGATAAATTTTCTCATAGTCATCACCAGTTTGATCACATGTGAAGGTAGATATTCTACTTTCAAAGCCTGTCATTTCAGATTTCTAGCTCATTTTCAGTTCAACAAACCTTTGAATTTTCCCTTCTACTTTCTAAAGAGCTTGGAGAAGATGTCCTCTCAAGTGAGGAAGAACATAAATAACCCCCACAACAACCTCTTTCACCATGGCCTAATCAAACTCCTTGTCCTAGCCGAATTAGAGAAATAGGGGCAAACTTGGGATGCATTCATCTATCAATTTGCAAACCCTCACTTGACAATTAAGACTGGGAAAAAGAGACTTGGTTTAAGGACCATTTCTCCATCCAAGCCCCGCTCTCCAAGGACTCCAAACCCCCTTGCACAAACTATTTCTTTACCGAAACAATTCAAAAATCTTGTTGACACCCCTACATCCTCATTGGGTAAAAATACCAAGAGTAAATATCAAAGGAATCATATTGCTAATATTCATATGCCTTCAATATCTCTTCATCCCACACCTAAAAATCTCCAAGAAGTAATTCAACAAGACTTTCCTTTAGTTCCCACAAACAGGAGAGGATCTAATCGATTTGATAAAGGAACCTTTATAAAGAGTACCTGGAGCACAAGAGAAAAACCTTATGCAAAACCCCTAGCTACTTCGGACCCTATCCAAGTTTCCTCCGATCTTGAGAGCCCTCACAAGAGACTTAGGGAAGTTTTTGTGAACGAATTAGAGCCCCAAAGAAAGACAAAATCAAAACCTACCTCTCCTTATCAACCCCATATTACTCCTACTTCACCAATGCCTACCCCATATCCTAAGAATGATAGATTGTCCACATCTTTCAAAGGGTCTAAGACTTCCTCCGAGATCATTTATTTTTCCCCAGCCATTGAGAAGCTACATAAAGAGAATTTTCAGCTTATGAAACAGTTGGAAGAAAGGAAGACAATAGACACACATATCCACCATGATAATGCAGTCCTCCAAGCAAAGGTAAACTCCCTTCAATGGTTGGTTGATGAAATGACCAAATCCAACCCTAGCCTCAGAGCACAACTAAAGAAACATAAGAAGCATAAGGCAAAGTCTTCACAGCAAGAAGGAGAATCTTCTAAAGATAATCCTCCTCAGCAAGCTTAGTCATGAAGGGGAATTTATTTTTTGTTTGCAGTGGGACATGCAAAATCATAAGTATGGGGGTAATGTTGGGCCCATGATATGATCGATTTTATGACATTAATTAGATACTTTTGCCAAATGTATATATCCGTTTTCATGTTTTGACGAAGTTTTTGAAGAGATTTTGTGCCAAAACGCTATGATCCATTCCAGGTATGCATCATTCTTGTTTTATCATGATATTGAGTGTAATTCAGTATGTTTTTATGTTTCCAGGAATATAATTCACATTTTTTGGTGTCACGGGGAAAAATCACAGCTTGTTTTTTCTTCTGGCACTTAGTCCGATACTCCATCCAACACTCAGTCTGGTACTCTGTCCAACACTCCATCAAAGCGATGGGTGATTTGGCAGTTATGGTATTGGAGGCCAGTGATGGGAGAATTAGAGACATGGGTTTTTCTCGTGCTCGTGGCCTCTAGCTACAGAACTCTTGACAACTCGATTTGGGTTGTTATGTTGGGCGATTATTGGCTCACCCCATTTCAGCAGTCAGGGCATCTTAAATGAAATTTACTGTTTTTAGAAGAGGATCGACACTCTAGTGGTCGACCTCTCAATTTGTAAAGCTTATAAATAACACCTCAGTGGTCAGACAATAGTTAAGAAGTTAAGGAATAGAGAGTTAGAGAGAAAGACAATTTTTATTGTTATTTTGCCAGAATTGTGTAAAACCTGTGTTTTTAGTTTTAATGGTGAAATCGCTTTGTTGAAGTTCATGGTGTGCATTTGAAGAGTGACCACAACTTGTTGGGAGGGGAACCATCAGTCTGGGTAACTATCCTATGATTTTTCTTGTGAATTAAGTAGCCTAGATGTCTTTTTATTTCTTTTCTTGTACATGAATTGTTATTTTGTTTTCTCACTGTATAAATTGTTGTTATAGCTTAATTGTTTTAGTTTCCTTTTGTAGGTTATTATGAAGGATCTTGTTGATATGTAATGAATTTTTAGTTAGTAGAAGCAATCTTTCAAGATTAGATACTAACCACGTGTGTGATTAGACAGTAGATTAGACTTTCTTTATGCTAAAATAGAGTTTAAAACAGAGTTTTAGAACATAATTTTAATTCATGCTTTCTTTGACAGAGCTTCGGTGGATGGATAGTATTAGTTCTGGTTTTCATTTTTAGATTGCTTATTCAATTACTATTTAGTTTTTATTTATCTAGTTGTTATCTAGTTTACTCATTTCATTACTTGTCATATGCTAGAATAATGTTTAATTTATGTTTATGAGTATTTCTTCTTTTTGCAATTTGAATTATTAAATAGAACTAGTTTATCTTACTTCATGCAATTTCTTTCTTAGATTTAGGTTTCATTTTCAATTTGTAGTTAATGATTGAATTTAGTATAGTATGAGTTTGCTTACGTAGTATAGAGTGCAATTGAGTTTCATATCATAATCTCTTTATAATTGTTGATGATTAATGCATGAGTAATAATCACATGGATATGTAGGAAAGTTGATGTTGTTTCCATAATGGATAAGTTTTCACTGGATTGCCTAATTCACACTTTTCACTTTGCTATTGAAGTCAATATCGATTTTATCCCTCTTGAATTATATTTTATTTTTAAGTGTCATCATGATATTATAAGACACCAGAGACATTCACGCAACCATCAACACTATATTTGAGTTTTCATAGATTAGAAGATAGTTTTCTTGCTTTCATAGATTAGAAGATAGTTTTCTTGTTGTTGTAGGATAGATATTCCTTTTTCTTTGGTAGGTTGAAGAGTAGTTTTATTATCATAAGAGATTAGTTGTTAATTGTGTTTATCATCATAATGCTTTCAATTCAGTGGATTTCCTTTTATGAATTAGAAATAGTTGTGAAGATTAGTTTAAGAATAGAGTTCACTTGCCTTTGAGCTTAGTTAGGTTCTTATTGAGTAATATTAATTAGTTTACTTGATGTATAAGCTATCCTAGGTTAGTTAGTTGTTTACTTTCTTTAATAGGTTAGTTGCTTACTTGTCTATTCTTTCTTTGATAGTGTAGTTGCTTGTTTATTTACTTGCTTTCACAGGATAGTTGCTTATTGAATTTAAGTAGGTTAATTACAAGTAGTTTGTTGTTGTTGTTTTCTTATTAGATGAATAGTTTGCTTTTTCTTATTGTTATGAATGAACTAGTTTTCTTTAAGTAGGGTTTTCATTTGCTTTCTTAGAACTATCCATCGATCCTTCATTCAAAGGTTACTTAGGGTACATAGTTTGAGTTTCTTAGTAGATTTTGATCATTAATAGTCTTTGATTGAGTAGAGTATCCCTTATATAGCCACTTACTTAGTTATATTGTACTACTACCAACCCTTCTACCTTGGCATATATTTTTCTACAACTCTAAGTTTACTTACCCTGGGTTGATAATTTAATTGAGGGTTTTTAGTGTGTTTTTAGTGCATATAGAACACCCATCACCCACAATAGAATATTTCTACCCAGGATGGTTGTACGACCTCTTGATAGTAGTGGGACAACCCACACATATAAAATATGACATGTTTAGTAAGATAATCTCAGATAATCTCACTGAGATTCGACCTCCAGTAGAGATGGAAGGTTATCAACTCGACCCTAGATGAACAATACAACTCTTCCACAAGAGGATATGCGCCCAAATCACAATAGAACGTCCCAGCATGAAAACCCACAGATTTTCCTTTAACAAAATGCACCCAACATTTGAGAAATCTCGCCTTTATTCATCAATGTGACCCTTGTTCTATTAAAATCATCCCAAGGAAGGTATACGGCCCTGATTATAAGATAAACTTGACTTTAAGGGAATAAACTCGACCCCCAACTAGAAATTCATCCTTCCACCCTTAGCCTCAACCTCCACGAGAAAATCAACCTCTATCAAATATCATTCTCCAATATGTTGCCACGAGAATTTGCAAAGAAGCACAAACAGTAGATCTGAATGATCTACTCTGAGGATTGATTAGGATAGATAGATTTCTCTATCGAAACCAATGTTCGTCGATGGTTTTCCTCCTCAACACCAGAAAAATACAAGAGCTTTCGAAATCCAATTATGATTTGATAAATGAGTGAATGAGGAGAATTCTTCTTTTTTCCCCTTTTATATTTTCCATTTGAGAAATAATTAATTTCTCTGTCAATTAATTAATGAGCCACTTTTATTTATTTCACTTTATTTAATAAAGTGACTTCTCCCTTTTCCTTTACTTTTCTTCAATTAATGACTTACCCAATATTATTTAATATGATTTTTCGACCATTTTTACTCAATCCATTAGTTAACTCCCTTTCGAATACCCGAATCAGCCTACGGGAATTAAATAGGCTAATGGGTTTCTTTTCTTTATTTCTTTTGGCACTAAGTAGGGGGGGACATTAAGGGAAAGAATTAGTTGAACAGAATTCATATTTGTAATAGTTTAGTGTAGCTATAGAGGTAATAGGGGGGATGAAGGGCCCATGGTGACAATAGTGGAGTCCATTCAATGTAAGGTGGACTAGGTCCACTATATTATTAAATGAGGCCCACTATGGTAGTTAGATATATTAGTGTGAACATAATAAATGTAAGAGGACTTTCTAGAAGGTTCCTCCTCTATAATGCTCTTAGGTGGTTAGTATCACTAAATAAATGGGTTCAATCAATTCAATGGGGACAATAAGAAGAGAATTATTGTATTTGGAGCTTCTAACTCATTAGGAGGTTTCCCCCTTGAGGAGGAAAGTGAACAGGAGAGGATCACTTCCATAATAGGATCCATTGTATGGTGTTTCCCTATCCTAAGGGTTTGGTAGTAATAAGTGGATATATATATATGTTTATCTTGCAAAATTTTATATGATTTTGGATTCATATCTCTGGTACTTACCATTTGGTATGAGATCACTTTCTTTGACCACCAAAAGGGACAATTTTTTATTTTTTTTTAAGAAGAAAAAAGTGGGTTGTGACACTCCATACAATTCCTATAGTTTTTGGTGCAGAATTTGCATCAAATGGTTGTATATATGAGTTCCTCTTGGGAAAAACCAATTTAAAAAAAAAAATCGTCTGAATCAGAGTCCAAGAAGTTAAGTTACCATCATTTTTAAAATATGTTAAATTTCAAGGTTTTTCCACGGAAAGTCGTGCGATTTTTCTAATTTATGTAGCATATGGAACCAAATTTTCTCAAACAAGTTACATATTTAAGTTCCTCTCACAATTTCGCCCAATTTCAAAAATAAATTGTTTGAATAAGAGCTCCAAAAATGAAGATACAGCCGATTTAAAATTGTTCATTTTATAGGGTCTTAGTGATGGCAACAAGACTGCAGAGCTAATAAATTTTCACAAGTTGCTCAGATTGATACCAAATAAAACCCATTGGATAGAAAATTTTAAGATATTTATTTTAATATATTATATGCAGTGTTTCCAATGGATATTCGACTCCTCAAGGAACTTCAACAATAGTTGGTAGACTTACGGGCAGACATCAAGACAATATTTCACATGGCGCAACAAGAGTGGTGTATTATGCAGGTCATAAATGATGAATACAATCAAGAAAAATATGCTTGGTATGATTATAAGTATGAATGTGATGATTCTTATATGGATAGTTGTCATTTATGGGATGACAACCACTTTCATGTTTATATGATGACTCTATGCCACCTTATGTAAAGAACATCAATGTAACAAATCCGGAGCTATTTATGACTACCAGTGTGTAGAATTCATATTCTATAGTGGTATTATTCATTTAAGATTCAGTTTCAACCCTTTCCAACTATGTTTATGGATCTACATATTTATATCCCCATGACCAGTGTCGACCTTTGGATCCACTTCCTATTGAGATCTGATATAATCTTCAGTGTGGAATTCACATGAGTAGTTGGACATGGGACCCAGGTTTAAAGTGCCAGTTGGAGTACTTCATCATGGTGGCGCACATTCCTACATGGGACCCTATTTCTCTAGCCTACTTCAACATTATGGTCAGCATTATGGGACCCTGGTTCTATATCCTACTTCATCATTATGATCAACAACACCTTCAAAGGTAAATTTGGTCCTCTAGACCCATCGACACTTCACAATGTTCTTTCGTTGTAGTCTTGGAACCAAGTCCCAAGTTTGATTCTTTGACAAAGAATCAATTTTAGTCTTCATGACTTGCTCCCATCTAGGTCATCCTCCAACACCTTAGTAGGTAATAGGGTCTAAGGTTTCAAGAGAACGAGTCATTAAGGAAACATTGGCGTGTTTCTTTTGACTTCGAGTTTGAAATTCGTGGGAGGCATCTCCGGCATCATATTCAATTGTCTTGGTATCCCATCAAGGTAGACCAAAAACAAGTGAAACATGGTTCACTTTACTAGGTCGATCAGAATTCAAAATGTCTTCAATCAGTGAACCAATAAAAATAGAATACGACAGACTAGTCGACTCAGAGGTCGACAGTCTAGTCGAGATAGGGAGAAAAATTGACTATCCATTTGAAGGACTAAAGAATGGAACAAGAGAACCAATGTCAGAGACAACATCAAAGGGATAATCCTATAGAAATATAGAAGATGCATTCAACAACTTAACACCATAATACTTATCATCTAACTGAACATTATGTCTAATAATTATTTTCCATTTGACAAGATCAAATAGTCAATAATATTTCGACTCTTCATAGTATCCCATCATGATGCAATCATGACTCTTTGCATCCAAATTATTTCTGCAATCATCTGGAATGTGATCCCAAGAAACACATCTAAACACACAAAGGTGGCCAACTAAATGTTTCTTTCCATACCATCGTTCCACTAGAGTCATGGAAGGAACAACTTGAGTTGAGATGTGATTGAGTAGATAATTTTCACAGTATATCACTTTGGCCTAGAAGTGAGGTGGTGGGTCTTTAGCCTTCAAAATACATCTATCCATTTTGACTAAAGTTTGATTCTTACATTCTCAAACTCCATTCTATTGAGGTGTACGAGGAGACGACCACTCCTAGTTAATACCATATAAAAGTAGGTATTATTCAAAGGGTCAATTGAAATACTAGCCACAATTATCTGATCTCAAGCACTTGATGGGTTGAACACATTTTTTTTCATCAAAGGCGCAAAACTACTTGAAATTTTCAAAGACAAGGTTCTTATTCTTCAGGAAAAAGACCCATGTGAAACAAGAGAAATTATCAATTAAATTCAAAATGTACCTTTCACCCGCCAGTGAAGGTATATTGATGTAGCAGGAATCACTGTGAACCAATTCTAGTAGATTATGTTCTCACCATTATTTTCCAGAGTCGAATGGGTCCTAACGATTCTTCACAAGCACACAACCCTTACAAACTCATTCAAGGGGAAAAGCCTTTATTAAAATAGTAAGCATGTTCTTAGTTTCCAGTGTCTGCAGACTATGGAAATTCAGATGTCCAAGTCATTCATGCCAAATTAGACTTCTCTCATCAGTGTGAGAAAAAAGTGTAGTTGGTTCAGATTCATGTCGATTCGAATCACAAAACTTGTGCAAACTGCCCTTTGGGTCGAGAATCTCTCCAGCGAGAATTGACTTGCCTTTCTTAAAATCAAGAACACATAACTAATATGGCCAAAATTCCACAATATTACCTATCTATTTCAACTGAGAAACAAAAAAAATATTGGCACTGAGATTTGGCACTTGATATACATCAACAATCTTCCCATGTCAACAAGCTACATCACATTGACTACCAACATCCAGAGAAAAATCATCAGCAACATAGATTTTACTCTCCTCATATTTATTCAGTCTCATGAATAAAGTGGCATCCTTTGCCATATGATGAGTGCACCCAGATTCAAAAACCCATTCATTTTGCGTAGTATGATACAACAAGACCTGAGAAGTCCTAACTTGGAAGGTGAAATTATCAGTGGGTCGACAAACATCGAACACATCTCCTTCAAGGCATTTAACCTTCTCCTCTAAGTTGTCTCGCTTCTTATGGTAGCTTTTCTCCACACATCCATCCTTTCCATAGTAATGACATGTATTCTTCTTTCGAATTCATTTTGGTTGTCTCTAGGGTCTATGGACATGACGTTCACATTTCTATGTAGAAACATCAGAATGCACTCTATTCCTGGAATCCATCTTGCCCTTTCCCTTAAGAAAGTGGTCCTAGAGTTTACCACCAAGTTTACCTTCTCCAAGCAATCTATGTTGATCGGTAATTAAAATACCACAAAAACTTCAAAGGTATAATCCTTACCATATTCCTTGTGTTCTTTCCAGTTAGTGAACAAATTTGACACGAACACATCGAATGGTGTTCTCAAGTTCATCAAGACCAACTCGATGAGTTTCTCTTCATTATTTAGATAGTTCTTTCCACATTCGTCCAATTTCAAATGGATTTCCTTGACACACACCAAATAGTCCTCCATTCTCTCAAATGAATGAGGATCGAGAGAGATCAACTCTTTCTCCAACCGCATGATGTGTCTCTCGTCAACTCAGTCGAACAAGGTCTTTAGATTCTTCCATACTTGATGAGGATAGTCGATTCCACTGATGTGAAAATGAATCTCCCACCAGATGTAGGTCTTGATGACCCCCAAAGCCTCATCCTTCTTTCCATCAATAGCGAACTTGGTATGATCATCTATTGGATATGGAATCATCACCTTGGTATAATGCCATAATCATTTACTCTTCATTAGGTTTCCATATATAGTTCCCATACTGCATAATTTTATCATTCAAAACAATGGGATCAATCTTCGAAGCCATCTTCTATATCTAGACAGAATGGTATGTTTCAAAGTTATAATAACAAAACCATTGGCCCAGATTCAATCACACAACATATCTGACTCAACAATGTTTGAAGATAACAGTTCGAAGTTTCAAACTATATGATCTGATCCCATGTTGGGGAATAGGGCGGAACATGATATGAAATAGAGGACACAATATTGTATATGATTGAGGAGGAATAAAAATTTCAAAGAAAGGGGTGGTGTCTAAAGACATCATTACAGCACTTAAGTAGGGTGCACTATGATCACAACATCATATTGCATATTTCACATCTTGATATGCATGACCTATTGCACAATATCAATTTGTGTGATTGAAAATGCCCCAAGGGGTCTCTTTTTATAGCCTTAAGACATAACTGATTTCCACAAAATATGGAAGATCTTTTCCCCATGTAATTGTCAGTTGTTAGAGTTGACAATGAAAAATATGGTCTCTCAAGTCGGCTCTATAGGAATCAACCTAACCTCCTATGAATCCAATGTGTATTCAATTATTGGGATCATCAATCCATCGTCGTCTATCTTCAACTGTTGGACAAATATCTGACCAACAGGGGTATTAACTACTCGATCGATTGGTCTGGTGTGTTGGTCGATTTGCAGACCAATTATATCCAGATGTAGGTCGACCTCTTGACTGACTAAACCTAGGATATGCATGATGAACCATCAATGCTTGATGTTCCAAAAATCCAAGAGTTTCTCTAAAGACTCTTCACTTTCCAAATCATCAAAGGATGCATCACAAAATATAAAAACTTGAAGGAGTACAACTTATTGTTGACGATTAAAATCGTAACGATGAATTATGCCTGCAAAGTATTGCTAAAGCCCTATTATTTAACTATGATAACAATATAAAGTAGACTAGAGGTGCAAGGATAGACATATCACACATTTTTTGTTGTTGTTTTTTATGTTGCCTACACAGTCCTACATTATTGACGATGGAGTCTTGGTTTCATTTTGACATGGTAATAGGTGGATGATGCATTTTTTGGAATGCTTTTTGCGATCCAAAACATTTTTATGGTTATGAGGAGCATGTTATTTAAGTTTCTATGATTTAACCATGTCACTAATTCTTATGATCAATTACCTAGCCACATATATGCAAGAGATATTTTAATGGTAGCATGATCAAAACAAGAAAAAAAATTATGAAAAAATCATAAAGGGAAAGAAGTTATATGTTTGAGCTATGATAAAGGATTATATGCAAATTCGAATGGAAAAGTTAAAGGATATTAGTGTTATTCCTAACTATTATTCTATTGTTGGTTAGTGGGCTATGCAAATTTCATTACATTTGAATGGGGCGCATATAGCATTTCAATATGTATTATGGAATGGAGTCATGGCAAGGGTTAACGTGTAAATGATATTGGGTGGCACACTATGCAATGAATATCGTCACATATTTCACAATGGTTTGGCATTGAATACATGGTGAATGTAATGCTTGTTGGGTTGACTCGTACTTTGAATTGAATAGGCCAGGTGATGGAAGCAACGTGCATTTACTGCACGCCACTCCATACTCCCCCTATCAGTCATCACCCTAGCATTGTTCCATTGTTTCATTTTTCTCTATGTTGGTTGTGAAGCTCCACATTTTCTGGATCTTGGAAGAAAGAAGGCTCGACCAACTCACCATTTAAGTGTTTTTCTATAGGTATGATTCTTTTTCTCTCCGTCCATGAGGTATTCTCTGTTGTATGAACAAATGATGGATCATTGATGCTTGGATTATGTGTGTTCTTGAGAATTTTGACTGTGTAGATGTGTGTTATAGCTCTCGGTGATGACTGTAAAATGTTTGGGATTGCAAGAAAAATAATTGGGTATTTTAAGTTGTGCATTAACCGGTTTCTCGGTCAGTTTAGTATCATGATGGGTCTCTATGGAATAATAAGTGTATTGTGGTACATATGTCTATGCGTTGATTATGGAGGTTTTTGTTATGTGTATTACCATCGGTTATTTCATTCCCTCACAGTCATGATTGTAACCCTTACCCAGTCGCAGAGGGATTGCCAACAATTGTTGTGTTTTTTTTCTTCAAACCCCGAGTCATGGTAGTTTTCCCTTTATTACTATATTTTCACCGAAGTATCCCAAGATCCAGTATTGGGTGACCCCAACGTTAATACATGCATGTATGGTTGTGGATTGATACAAGTTGTATCTTGGTGTTATGTCAAAAGGATGTGTGCATCCTCACTGGTGTTGTTGTCAAGTTTTTCAACTCTTAAGTAATGGATAGAGATGTTATATCTATGTGTTTTCTTTTAATAATTTCCATTGTTCAATTAAATTTTGCCTCTTCTCTGCAAGTTTTAAACTCACTATGTGCACTACCTATTTTGTTGGAAGATTGGTTGTTGTCATTGATGTCAACCCTAGTCATTGGTTTTGGACCGCAAGATTGATGAAAGTATTTGGACATGAAGGACAGTGCACATGCAGACACAAAAACCATGGATGGATAATATACATCATGTTGTTTATGGTGGTAGGTGACACGTCACATGGATCCTCATGGTTGAGGAAAAATGATTTTTTGAAGATAACAAAGTGAATTGAAGAAGGAAGTACAGGTCATCCCTGAAGATAGTTAAAAAAAAGAATTACAAAATAAGAAAGTGTCAGGTCGGCCCTAATGTTAAAAGGAAGTGACATAAAGGGTATAAATACATATCATTATACATTCATTTTAAATACACACAAGTCTAATTTCATAGGAAATATTAAGTAAAGAAGGTTGGATTTCAAGGGAGGATGAAGTATTTTGGTGATGTGTTCTAAGGTATGTTATTTATAGGTCATCTTACCATTTTTCGCTATAACATTTTTTCTAGAATGATTCATATGGTGAAATCGCTAAGGTATTGAGAAGACATATCTAGGTACCTGTGGTAAAAATTCCAGCTCTTTATTCACTACAATTTTGGAGATACACTCTGTGGAAGATAGGGTTTTTTACTAGTCCTGAAGCTAGTCATAAATAGGTGTTTCGGGTAACACATTCATAACGTCTTCATAGAGAATACAAATGAAGTGAGACCAATTTAATTGGAAATAGTACGGGCTCTAGATTCTTTTGTGTGAATTTCAGAATCTGATGTTAAATATTGAGCGCGGGACATTCTGCACAAGTTCGCTCTCTTGAATAAACCAGAATTGAATAAGGTCTACCATTCTCTCTATAACTTGTTTTTGGGGAGGATTCAAGGAGTGAAAATTGGAGGAGTTTCATAGAATACATTGAGTTATATTATCTATAGGATCATAGTATTCTAAGAAGTGAATAATTGCAGAAGTTGAAGAAGTCTCAGGAAGCATTATCAGGTTCTATGTTATGGTTAGTTGATGGTGATGATTTAATGTAAAGTTTTATTATCTCTCATATATTATTGGGTGGAAGGAAGGGGAAAGGATGGAGAGGTCAAACCTCTCTTGATATTGGAGGATTGTATATTCCTTTTGGAGATTTATCCCTCCCTTTATATTTGGAATTTGTAGCTACCTTTGGAAGTCATTACTTCCCTTGAACAATAACTATTGATTATTTCTCATATATTGTGCATGGTGTATTGTGGTGTATTGGTGTAACTTTTATACTATTGTTCATTGCTCATTGGATATAATTGAATGGTTTAAGTATAAGTTGAATTTTTTTTTAAATTTTACTTGACACTGATTCACCCCCCTCTTAGTATCAACATATTTTACCCTACATGTCTTTGCTCTCCTCGGTGGTTAACTATTGGTTATGTTTCCCAGACTGGAAGTAATAAGAAGATGGTGTGGCTTACTATTGTGTCTTTTTCAAAAGGTATCTTTTCCTGTGGTTGATAAGTCTCCGAAGACCTATAGCTCTCTGTGTTATTGTTAAAAGATGAACACACTCTTGTTGTCTCCCTACATTTGATTTTGACAGAGCTTGATTTAAATTCCAATTGTCTTTTCTCTCTTTGGGCACCTTATGGGTTGTCAATTATTGGTTTATTACTAAAGTGGTTATGGAGGTCTCTTAAAAAAAAAGAGAAACACATTCTATCATCGAGTATCTGTCTCATCCTTATATGATTGGTTGAACAATGACAAATGGAAACATGCACTTGCATACAGTCAAGAGTTGTATTCTATTCATTATGGTTTCACTCACTTTGTTTTTACCAGCATGGTCTTGATTGCATATGGAGACACATGTGTGGTTTTTGCTAGGCTCGATCAAGGTTATGGACAGTTTTTTTAAAATGATTTTTGTGTGTAGTTGGTGATGTTTGCTTCATATATTATATTGGATCATCGTACAGATTACTAATGGTTTTAAAATAAATTTAAACCCACAGTGATAAGGCTTGGGTTTTATGTTTTGGTTGATTGTTGTTTCATTGCAAGATCTTGTTGATTGATATGATGAAGACTATGTATAATCGGGCATATTTTGGAAGTCTGTTCATATTTGAAAAGAGACCTGTGTATATTTTAATTAGGACCGATTGTAGATTGGTAAACAATAGATGTTGATTATTATCATGATGCATTATGGATTATCAGGGATAGATGTCGAGCATATTGGTGTGCATTTTCTTGATTATTTAAAAAAAAAAAAAGAATAAAGTATCAATGCTTTGTTAAATAGGGTTGTTGAATGGAAAGGTTGTTTTGTTTATAAGTTATGATTGCACAGAATATTATGAATTGAGAAATTATGGGAAATTTAATTATTGGAACAACAAATAGTTTGGTACATAGTTGAGAAACAATGAATGTTGGTTCTTTTTGGATTGATTTTAATACAGAGTTATGATTATTGATTACTTAATTTGTTTTATGAACAGTATCTGTTAATTTCCCTGTCATTCTCTCACTTTTTCTCACATTACAAATCCCCTCGCAATCCCAGATTCACTTTGCACACCCTATTCCTAAAATCGAATTAAAAAAAAAAACTATGAATTACAACAATTAAAGGATGACACGGAGATGGGTCACAGTTGATATGATTTTCTAATTATAACACAGTTCATTGTTTAATGATTTTATCACTTTTCCATTTTATCACTTTTCTGCTCAATACAACCCCCTTAGATATCCCAAAAACCTTATTCACCCCCTGCTCATTGACAAGTATTAAATGATTTGTATGGATTGTATTGCATGGGTCTGATGTGTTTGTTGAGCCAAACTTTGTTTCAAAATAAAGAGATGTCATGTATGGTTTGTTTAAGAAGATAGTTTCTAATAAACGCTACATACAGGATGAGCTTCTTTAGTAGAGGAAGCCATGGGCGAAATAACAGGGCCAGAGGGAATTGGAACAGAGGCCCTAGAAGGCCTAGATTTTCAAAACATTTTGATGCAGATCCACAAGAATTAAACCATCTCTTTCAAGCTGGATTTTTCAACTAGATTGGACAAGGGGTAGTCCAACCTAGGCCATAAAGGCCTCCCTTTCAACCCCAACATGTCCCTGGTATCCATGTCGCCCCTCATGTTTCATTCCAACCAGAAGTTCCTAAGAATGACGAATGGCAGGAGATTGTTCATCCAACAGTCTCCCAACATTGCGGTTGGCCCAATTTGTCTCTATCTTCTCCTCCTCCATCGGTTAACCCAAATGTCCAAATTTCCCCTACACACTCACCTGTATAGTCTTCCCACTCAAGCAAGAGACTCAAAATTGAAGCCCACCACATGCATGATAAAGGAAAAGTTGTTGTTTCCCCCTCCTCTCCCTCTAGTGATTCATCCAAATCTGTTTCATCTTGCATGCACTTGAGAGATGAATGATATCATGTTATTAGTGAGATCAAGCCTAAAGGCTCCACACAGCCTAAGGCTAATTCAGAAAATTCAAAGGGAGACAGCAACAACAAAGGGAAAATTGCCTCCCAAAGTGGAAAATATGGTTTTTGAGTTATTTTATTATTAATTGTTGAGAACAGTTGACTGCTGAAGTTTTTGGACAACATACTATTTTTGGATATTTTGGACATTATATTTTTGGATATGGTTTAAAATATCATTGATATTTAATTTTCAAATTATGAGAATGATGATGGGAGCCACAAGGAGAGATGTGTTGATTAATTGACTAGTTATGTTTATTTTTGTTAAGAAACTAAAGGGAGTCACAAGGGCTCCCACCTACTAGTTATTATTTATTAAAAACCCTTATTATGATTATATTAATTCTTCCCCTAAACTAAAAAGTTAGTTGAGTTTTAGTTAACTTAACTAAAAGAGGTAGTTGAACTACTTCAACTATTTTTGATCGCTTAAAGGCAAAAGGAGAAGGAAGAACAAGAGGATAATAGAAGGAGAAAGCATACTAAGGTCTGATCTTGAGTTTTATTGAGATGGTTCAGTTTTCATTCATTCTTTAATTCATTAAAATCCTAATTTTCTTTTATGACAGCATGGTCTTATTGTAGACAACAAGATTCAAGGTTGAATTACATCATTCAGACACTTGTTTTTTAGAGGTGTTGATCTATCTTTGATAGTTTGTGTAGACTTGTTGGTTTATGAATTAAATGTCATGACTGATAAAGGATATTGTGCAGAGTCGAGTGGGAAACAATATGTTGCAAGTTGATTCATATTTTAAAGTTCATTTTTTTACATCCTGTCAGAAGTCCTTTTGTATGGTTTTCATCGGGGACATCTAAGTTTGACTTTGGTCCAAACTTCCTCAGGGATTTTTGTAAAGAGAACGACTCTTTTGATTTCTTGGAATGAAATAAGTGATTGTTATTTTGTCTCATGTATGTTAATATGTGACATGGTATTTTTTCTTTTGCCTCCACATTTATTGTTGCATCCATTATATTCAGAAAATTATATAAAATGTTGAATTTTACAACAATATTTTATTTATAAAAAAATCATCCTAAGGCCTTGTAACTAATACTTGTGGATTAGGAAACAAATTTTGAGGCTATAAACATAGGGTTATATTCCCATCTATTTTGCCTTAGCCAAGCAGGATCTGAAAATGCTTGAGTAAGATTATTTCATATCTTTTCATCAACATTTATTTGGCAACCATACTAGGGAGATCTTCCATATCTCTCTGGTTGATTTTTATGCTTGATTATCATTGAATATATTTACATTTATGATATTGATTCTTTGACTCTTTCATTTCTTAATGACTGTACCTATTGCAAGACAGCCCAATATTGAGCTTGATCTTCGTGATCATACCAACATTGCTTTAAACTTGTTTAATACCATCTTAGATATCGCTAATACCCGGGTTGAGCTTAATCTGTCATGGGCAGCAATTGAAAAAGACATAAGTACCCAAGAACATTGGGAAGCTAGGCAAAGATAACCTAGGAATAAGACATAGATTTCTTTTTCCTTCAGTTGTTGATATTCTTTTCATGTCCTTAGACCCTCATTTTTCTAGGAGAAGAAGAGATTTATCACCGAAAAATAATCCTATTGTTGAAATAGGAAGAAGGAACGTTGTGTTGTCAACCCAACAAAGTGCTCTAAGGAGAACTTTGTTTGATTCATATACTTTGTCTTTCTCTCCCTTACCTATCATTCACAAGATGGCATTTAGTGGTGGCTCTGGTGGAACTGGAGGTGCTTCTTGATATCAATATTTAGCTTCATCAGTGATTGGTAGCTTGTATAGTCACCAAGTCCCTGTCCAATCTACCGCAAACCCTGCCAAAGTCATTAAAAAGTATGGGATTTTTCAATTTGAAGAAGATGCTACAACTACCCCATGGCATGTTTCCTCCCCTCTTAACCTAGCACCTGCTACTTGTCCACTTCCTAAATTTAAAGAGAATCTCCCTAGGTTTTCAGGGAATAACATTGTCACTATGAATGAACAATTGTTGGAATTTTCTAATTCCTGTCACAACATAGGAGCCAATGACAACAATACTTGTATGCACTTATTTGTGAATTCCCTTAAAGGGAAGGTTGCGACCGATTTCTTTGATCTCCCTCCTAATATTTTATATACTTGGGAGGAGTTATTCTATTGGTTCAAATATACCTATGGGAAATACAAAAGCCTAGTCGAGCAGTTACAGGAGTACAATAACATCACTTATAAGGATGGTGCGGCTATCAAGTCTTTCAACTTGTGTTTCACCAAATCATTCAACCAAATCCCTGAAACTATTCTCCCTCAGAACCAAGCCTCTTTCATGCAATATTTTAATGCATTACCTTCCCCCTACTGTCATAGGATTGAGGAAAAATCCATTTATAACCTCGGTTATGCTCTATACACTTGTTTAGAGTATGAAGAATAGCTTGAAAGAACAGGTCTTCCTAAGGGAGACTCAATTAAGAAGACATACATGTCCTCCCTCTTACATATTGTACAAGACATGAATAATCGTATGATAGCATATGAGCGGAAAGGAAATGTCCCCTCTCTTGCCCCTATAGCTTCATCTTCTTCTGCACCCCCCTTTAGAAATCCAAATGAAAATAATTTTCAACCTAAAGCTATCATGCCTTGTAGTTGGTGTAAATTTTGCGAGGAACACCATGAGGACAGTACATGTGAAGTAAAGAAGAGTGCCAGAGATAAAATATTTGGCAAGAGACCTGAAACTATTATTGATGTCCTAGACTTTGCAGAGCTAGAGGATGTTATGATCATAAATACTAGGAATAAATCCTATGCTCCCAAAAGAAAAAATGATCCTCTCCACACTTCTTCTATCCCAAGCTCATCTTCACCAACTACTACTGTTCAAGTTCCTAAGGCTCCTGATAGTCAAGGAACTACCTCCCCTCTCCCCTCTTCCAAATACAACATTATAAATCAATTGTCCAACATCAAAGAAGATGAAACCCTCCTAGACATGTTTGTCGTCCCTGAACAACAGAAGCATCTAAAAAATTTCATGGAAGGAAAAGATTCCATTGTAGACAACCTCTTCGAAGAGGTAGATGAAGAGGATTTGTTTGTAAATAAAGTAGGTGTACATAAATTTAGACACCCTATAAAAAACCCTATGTTTTATATTTCTATAAATATTATGGATAATATTTCCCATTGTTGCCTTATTGAGGTGGTTCGGGCCCAAGTGTAATGTCGAAGATTATTAAGGAAGACCTAGGTTTATCTTGTACAAATGAAAATTCCATAAGAATTCTCTCTTATAATAGTCTACAACAAATGACCATAGGTGAAATCAAGGACGTGACTTTGGTTTTGTGCACGCACCCTGAGATAAAGACAAACCTTAATATTCAGGTAATTGATATGCCAGTGAGTAACTACTCGATCATCTTAGGAAGAGATTGGAAAGATTTGAAGGGTGGATACCTATCACTCGATGGGACACACTTATCTATTCCTAGGAATGGTAAAAACATCATAGTCCTAAGAGAGGGGATAATTTCACCTTACATAGAAAGTGTCCCACAACCTAATGTGAATTATGTCGAGGAAGACCTAGGAGTGTATTCCATATTTGTTGATGAGGACAACATTACCTTGGAACAAATCGACTTAGATGATGGGATGTGGCATATGCACTTTGATGGTTCATGCTCCAATGAAAGAAACGGAGCTAGTATTATCTTATACTCACCTGTGGGTAAAATTCATAACTTTTCCTATAGGTTAGAGTTTGCTTGCACAAACAATGTCACTGAATTTGAAGCATTACTTTTAGGTATTGAAAATGCCTATAATCTGGGTTGTGGTCACCTTACATTTTTTGGGGATTTTGAACTTGTTGTAAACCTTGTATGTAAGATATACTCTCCTAGAAACAAGTTAATGAAACGCTACACCCAAACTATTTGGGAACTTATCTCAAACTTACTACCTTTCAACATCACTCATGCTAAAAGGGAATTGAACTCAATGGTTGACCAGTTAGCTATTTTTTCAGCCACTCCTACTCGGCAACTTCTACCACAAAGACCTAACTGTACCTTTCAATCTCTATATTGTCCACACATCCCTGAAAATATAGAGTCATGGCAGGTCTTCCCTAGTGATGAGAGCATATGTTCTTTCATTCAAAGTGAACCTTATAAGCCTAAGGAAATTATATCAATGGAAGATAACAAGATTCCAAAAGGCTTGACTCCTCTAGAAAGTTCATTTTCATCGAGTGATGTAGGCAACAAAGAGAAAAATAAAGAAGAGGAGTCAAAAAGGAAAGTGGGTGAAACCATTTCCTTGAACATTGGAACACTAGAGTCTCAAAAGAATGTTAAAATAGGTGCCCAATGTTCTGCTGAATAAAAATTGAAGTTTTCTAGGCTGCTTGGTGAATTTCAAAATGTTTTTTTCCTGGTCTTATGAGGATCTTCATGGTTTTGATCCTGCTCTTATACAACATGCCATTCCTATCAAGGGGAATAAAACTAGTTAGGCAAAAAAAAAGACCCATTAACCCTGCACTAGAAGAAACTATTCGAAAGGAGTTGGAAAAACTCTTGAAGGTTGAGATCATTTTTCTGGTTAAGTATTTTGAATAGGTTTCCAATTTGGATCCCATTCGAAAAACAACTAGTCAAATCAGATTATGCATAGATTTTCACACATTGAATCGGGCTAGTATAAAATATCACTTTCCTCTCCCTAATATGGAAATGATTTTGCAGCAAGTTGCACGGTCACGGATGATGTCCTTACTTGACAATTTTTCTGGTTACAATCAAATCAAGGTAAAAATGGCAGATAAATATAAAACCACTTTTATTACTCGATGGGGCACTTTTTCTTATGAACGTATGCCTTTTTCCTTATCTAATGCAGGTGCCACTTTTCAAAGAGCTATGCAAATATCTTTTGACGATTTGATCAACAAGATTATTCATATCTATCTTGATGACTTAATTTTGTACTCTAAAAACTGATCAGATCATTTTGGTCATCTTAAAAGAGTTCTCATGCGATGCAGGAAATTTGGCATTTCTCTAAATCCTTCTAAGTCTATTTTCAGTGTTACCAAGGGAAATATCCTTGGACACATTGTCTCTAATTCATGAATAAGCATTGATCCTAAAATGATTGCTATTATCCTAAATTTTCCTATTCCCACTTCCAAGAAGGAGGTTCAAGCTTTTATGGGTGTTATTAACTTTGTTTGTAGGTTTGTTCCAGATTTTGCTATAATGGTCAAGCCAATTCATAATCTTCTTAAGAAATATCATTCCTTTTCTTGGATAGATGATGTCGAAAATGCTTTTATAGGGATCAAGAAAGCAATTAGTTCTACACCGGTTTTGGTGAAGCCAGATTTTGAGAAAGAATTTATGATATATACTAATGCCATAGAGGAAGCAGTTTATGTTATCCTCATGCAAGGTGATGACCAAAGTAACAAAAATCCAGTGGATTACATGAGTCAAAGCTTGTCTGATGATCAGTTTAAATATTCTTTTATTAAAAAAAATGTTTTTTCTTGTGTTAAAGCTGTTGAAAAATTTCGCCACTTCATCTTAGGTAAGCACAGGTTGGTAAAAGTCCCTTTAACCGCTGTCAAGTTTTTTCTCTCATGGACTTATCTTTCATAGAAGCTCCCACATTGGCTTGCCAATATCCAGGATCATGATTTAACTATCATGAATTTGAACACCATCAAGGGACGTGACTTTTCCCTTCACTTAGCTCTGTTGGACTACTAAGAGGGGAGGTGAATCAGTAATAGCGTAATAATAATCTTTTTTCTTCAAATGTTATATCAATGTAGAATTATTATCCAATAATGAGCAGTAAGAAATAAACAATCACACATATCCATAGTACACCAGTGTTTTACGTGGAAACCCAAATCGGGAGAAAACCATGGAATGCTTTTTCTTATATGTCTTGAATAATTACATTCATTGGAAGCACCAACTTCCTTTGTTTTCCAGCTGCAACTGGAAGGAGGCTCCAACCTCCTATTTTCTCAGGCTACAACCTGAGGGAAGCTCCAACTACCTAATTCTTTGGCTACAACCATAAGGAGGCTACAACCCCCTATGTTCTTCGGCTACAACCGGAAGGTGGCTACAACCACATGTCCTTGCCCCGTCCTGCCACCTTGAAGTAGAAGTAGAATGATGGAACCACTGTCACACTATCATTATGAGATATACCATTGTAAACCTATACTAATAAATCTGAACCATGCATCAACCAGTACCTCAACCTGTAATCAACCTGTACCATAAACAAGTGCATCAACCATGCACCAACCTGTACCAAACAACATGTAATCAACATGTACCATAATCAAGGGAATCCAACCATGTACCAAGTATGTACCAATCATGTTTCAACTACTCATCAACTATGACTCATCAATATGTACCAGAATCATTAACTATACACCTAATGTATGTGCCAACTCATCAACTACTTGTTTCAACCGTACTCAACATGTACCTCAACCAAAATCCCTCATCAATTTCATCATCCAAATATGATTTCTAGATTTGTAATAGACCTAGTGTATATGATCACATTCCTACAAACCTTCCTTAACTTTAATAACAAGATACTAGAATTTTCATCAAACTTTTCTTTAGTCTCACATGCCTAGTTTTGGATTAGTCAACAACCCTAAATTGAAGTAATCATAACTTTGAACCTGTAATGTATAAAGATATGAAAATGATACACAATTTTATTCAGTGTGTTTTATGCAATTACTCCAGGTGTCACTACTTGGAACCTCTCAGAAAAGGAGTTATAGAAAAAATGGCATACCTTGCTGAATTATGGCTTATTCTAGAGAGTGACATTGTAGAGTGTGCCCCGCATGAAATATTTGTTGAATTGATCTAAAAATGTTAAAAAACATAATAAATATGGTACCCTAACCAGAGCATTTGGTATCACTGAATTTGGATCTGTTAGGAAGAAGTTATGACGTTTTTACCCGAAACACATGTTTTTGACTAGTTTTGGGACTAGCCACAAACCCTATTTTCCACGGAGTGTAAATCCCAAAATGCAACGACCCACAAGTTGAATTTTTTACCAGATATACTTGGATATGTTTTCTCAATGGAATAGAAATTTCACGATCTGGATCATTATAGAAAACAAGTTATAGCGAAAATGGTGAGATGACCTGTAAATAACATACCTTAGAAAGCACCATCAAAAGAATTTATCCTTCCTTCCATTTTGGACTTCTTTTCTTCACCTTCCCTCAGAATTTAGGATTAGATATCCTTGGTTACCTTAGACACCTATAGATATTCAATATTCTCAATT
>ML776780.1:167584-187119 GCA_009831015.1 Picea engelmannii | reverse complement strand
TTGCAGTTGTAGCGACCAATTTCCCTGAACCTTCTTTTCTTATCTCACACTTTTTTGAATCGAAAGTAACTTTATGACCTTGGTCACACATTTGACTCACACTTCAAAGATTATGTTTCATATCTTCTACTAGTAGAACATTTCCTACCTTTTCATTCTTGTTCCCAATTTGAATTGTGCCTTTTCCAATGATTTTGGTTGAATCATCATTTCCGAAGGAGACTGATCCATCTCTTTCCTTTAGTAATGTAAGAAACTTTTCTCTATCACATGTCATGTGTTTTGAACATCCACTGTCAACATACCAACCATGTTTCTTCTTTTTATCTTGTAGAGCGACTGTGAATTATTCATTCCTATATTGATTTTTCTTTCTTATCCATGTCATTTTCTGAGGTTCTTGTTTGTGTTATCGGACAAATCGGTAGGTGCAGACACTAACTGATCTCCCTAGATCCACCTAGATCTAGAACAAAACACACCAGAACATGACGCTTTCCTTAAGTTTTAAATATTGAATTTACTAACTAAAGAGGGATGAGTGGCATACCGTTTAAATGTTGCTTCCTCTCGCTATTGCCATCCTAGCTCCGTTCCAATGCTCATACAATGATGATCCTGCAAAAGAACACAACCAACCAAAGTGATAGTAATAGCATAAACTCAATATAAACCTATGTATGTGATCAAGAAATCATACAATAAAACACAACAAGCTTTATAGGAAAGAATCATATTACTGTATCATATTAAATGTGAAAGAGAGATTACAACCATGGCCTTGATGTCGTAAGGTCCCTTCCAACTATCCTTTGTTCCCCACACACTTCTTGCTCCAAGGATTCTGAGACCATGGATCTGATAGCTACTCACAATCTGTCTTGACAAAGCAAATCTCAAAGCCACTCTAACCAAGCCAACAATTCCAAGCCAACAAAAGCTCAAGAAGAACCCCCTCTCCATGAGAGCTCCTCTCCTTTTATAAGTTGAAGAGCATAAGGTGAGGAGGTTAGGATGATCTCACTAAATCATGAAAGCAAATAAGATCCAAACCATTCGGATGCCACCTCACCATGGAAGTTTCTCCTTCTAGAAGATTCAAGAAAACGCTCATTTTTCCCATGTGTAAGCATTCTCGCACCCTGCTTATCGTGCAACCTGCGAACTATTCGCACCCTAGCTATGATGCAGCCTGTGAGAATCAGGGATTCTCGCACCCTAATACATAGGCAGTCTGTGAACTTCCTTTTTTATAAGGTTTTTACACAGGAAAATGCAACTTCTTTTCTCAGGAAAAGTTCTTCTCCCTTCTCTCTTCAGGAACTCAGGCCACTGACCCCTCTGAAGGTAACATATAGGTTTACATCATTAACGGTCGTAGGGATGATGAAAATAATGTGTAACAGTTTGTGACTCTATTGAGGTTCTTTAGGAGGGATTGTCATTCTTCAATTTTTGGCCATGTGTCCAAAATTGTTACATTTGTAACATTCCACTTCAGTGCTCAAAGTTTCAAACCTGTCGTAACTTCTTCTATGTGTTTCACTAGGTCTTTTTGAATAACCCCTTTGTGTATGCCTCTCAAAGTAGTTATTGTTCATGTTGTTAGCTCTGCAATTTATAGCTTTATGTCCAAAATTATTACATGCATAACATTAACCAAAAAATATAGTTTGATACCTGGTAGTTGAATATCTTCTGAAAGGAGGTTCTCTTATGAATCCTTCTTCTTCTTGAGGCCTGTCTATCTGTTGTTGATTCTGAAATCTGAATCTTTTCGGTGGAGGAGTGTCCCTATAATTTTCCTTGTATATATTTTTATCCCCTCTGATTGTTTCTGCATAGATTTTTGGATTTGTTTCTTGCTCTGTTGTTTTGGAGCTTGATCCCTTTTCTGTCTGATTGTATCCAAGTCTGGACTTGTCAAGATGAGATTTTTGACTGTTGATAATGTCATCCATAAATTTTGAGATATTATGCATATTTATCTTTTGAATATCCTTTCTTAGTGTGACAATCTCTGCTTCCAGGTTTCCAATGATCCTGTCCTTTCCTTCTAGTTGTTCTTTGAGTGCTTCTTCAATTCTTTTATCTTCTTCTATTTGAACCTTCAATTTTGTGATCATTTGTTCTAGTTCTTGAGTGTCTTTTTTCTTATCTAGTTTTGCTTGTAGTTTCTTGTTTTTCTTCTTTTCTCTTCTGATAACTTCTATGGCACTCACTAATTCTTCTTGGAAGTCAACTTCTACCTCTTCAATTTCTTCTTCATATGCTTCTTCATATTTGATGCAGATCGCCACCCCAGGGCACGTCCACTCCCACCAGGACCTTCTCTTCCCTAGGCCCGAAGAACTTAAATTGCTCTTCAATCCCCTTTGGGACTTTCCAACACCCACAGGATGTTCTTGATGATCTTCCCTGATGTTATTGGGAAATTGGATCTCACGTGATCGCGAGTTTGGAACTCATGGAATCGGGTCTTATAAATCCCCGAACCCCGATGACTATTCGCCCCGGCTTCCTGCTTCTTATCGGGAATTACCCCATCGGGAAATCGGTACTCATTTTGTCGTGAGTCACTGTTCACACGAATCCCCGACTCATGATCTTCAATGGTACCACTGCACCTCTTATCCCTCTGACTACTCTTTCCACATGCGACCGCTAGCCATGAGACCAAGGTCCTCTCCCCGTTTGGAATTTTGAAATTCGTGAAGTAGCAATGCATAGAACTTATGCTCGCAAGATCTCTGATCCCTGATCCCCAATGCCACCTATCCTTCGCTTAACGCTATGGCTATGGGACCTTCGTGTTTCGGGATTTCATGACTCCCCCTGCTATGGTTTTCTCGTCACTAAGAATCCCGAAATGCCGAACCCTGATGCACGTGCGAGTCCTCTACTCCACGTCACCACCTCCTCGACGCTCTATCGGATATTGCTAAATTGTGATTTCAACCTGCACAAATCCCTTTTCATGGGAAACCCTGAATCTCTAATAGGCTGAACCTCGATGGCTCCCTGGCTCCTTGCCACGCATCCCTGTTGAGATCAAAGGCTCTGATCCTCTCGAGAAATCGCGGATCGTGATTTCTTCCTACGAGAGTTCTACGCCTCTGGAAACTCCGATTCTCCGATGAGCCGAGTCCCGATGACCCCCTGGATCCTTCTCTACTCGTTGGGGCTTAAACCCTATGCAAATTTTCAGAGATCTAATGGTCGACATGATTTCTCTATTGTCCTCGGCGAATCCTAATCGTCTATTTCTCCTCTTTGAAGATTTCTTGAGAAGGCTAAGTGTTTCTTCTCAGAACTCGCTCTCCAACGCCTGCGCTTGCAACTCCTGCTCGAATATCCTTCAACACAAACCTCCTGTGATCTCTTTCAATGATATCATGAAGGTGCTATACCTCCTGAGATTTTCCCACTCTGATTCTTCAGAGAAACTTGCACGCACTTCTTGCGGCAGTCATTCAACAAATCCCTGGTGTTGAATCCTTCCGACTCTGCGCACTTCCTGCAGCAGCAGTCTTTGATTTCCTTTGCTCAGATTTACAACTGAGACTTCCTCTTCATCCTGCGCACTCCTTGCATGGCTTCAACAACCCACTTCCACTTCTGGATGAATGAGAACAAGGGTTAGACTACTGATCCTTCATCAACTCACTCCTTGCAGATGAATTCAACTGCACACTTTGCAGGAATCTCTTGGCTCAGATAGAGAAATAATTGAAACTCATTCTTTCTCCCTTTAAGACTTCAGTTTCAAAACATGAAATCACATGCACAGCATATACAAAGAAAATGCATAACAATAAAACAAGCATTCATGAGCACAACATCAATACACACAGAGAAACAACACAAACCATGTGCTTGAATCAAAGCTTCCTTCTATTAATTCAATGGCCTGTACATGGGTGCTCTTCATACAATATTGTCTGTCTTCTCTTCTCTTCTGAATGCTGGCTAATGTTACAATCACAGTGAGGGTGTCTATATCCATTTTTCCTCCTTCCATCTAAAACTGTCTAATCTAGAAAGAAATCCTACCTACCTGCATTAACTAGATTAAATGCCTCCTATCTATTTCAGACAAGAGCGTATGGCTCGAGGTCTAATACAATATACAAAATGCGCTTTTCATAAATGCATCATTTATACATTGGCGCATCATCTTATATGAAAATTCAAAAAGTTTCGGTTGGCCTTGTCCAGCTGTTCGTTGTCTTCCATGCTGGCTCGTTTGTCTTGGGCAATGCTCCTGCATCATACTCCTCGGCTTGAAAACTTTCATGGGCTCCTGTCCATGAGCTCTCGCACGGTCTGTCCATGCTTTTGAATCTCTGCTTCGGTCTCCCAGCTGGCATATTCCACTAGGTGGTTCTTCCATTTGACCAGATACTCGAAGTATTTCTTGCGTCTGGTCTTCTTACCCACTCTCTTGTCCAGTATGCACTCCATCTGTGGATTTTCTGCTATCGGCATCTTCTTCTACCACTGGATTTCTGGTTGTTCATTACTTCCAGCTCCTGCTTCCTCAGCCTTATAGGGATATAAGTCTGAGACATTGAACGTCGGAGATATTCCTATGCCATCCGGAAACTCAATCTCATAAGCATTTTCTCCCAATTTCTTTAGGACTCTGCATGGCCCAATTTTCTTCATTTTTAACTTGTTGTATGTTCCCCTTGGGAACCTTTCCTTCCTCAGATGTGCTAGAATGAAATCACCAACTTCAAACTGAAGTTGTCTCTGATGTTGATCCGCTCTGCGTTTGTACTCATGATTTGAATCAATCAGTCGCTGCTTCACCTTGCTGTGAAGTTCCTTCATCGCTTCAGCGAACTCTTCTGCACTAGCACTGCTAGTAGCAGTATGCTCTGAATCCCTCAATTCAGAAACTCCTCTCGGTTGTGTCCCATACACAATCTGAAATGGGCTCTTTCCTGTGCTCCGATTCACTGAATCGTTGTATGCGAACTCTGCCTGTGGAAATATGCTATCCCAGCTGCTATGGTGCTCCGCCACTAAGCTCCTCAGCAAGTCTCCCAGACTTCTGTTGACCACTTTTGTCTGTCCGTCTGTCTACGGATGATAAGAAGAACTAAATGCTAGGTTAGTTCCCAGCTTCTTCCATAACGTCCTCCAGAAATTCCCTACGAATTTGGTGTCCCTGTCCGAAACTATGCTTTTCGGTAATCCATGAAGTTGAATGACCTCCTTGAAAAACAAGTTTGCGATGTGAGTCGCATCGCTGGTCTTCTGGCATGGGATAAAATGTGCCATCTTTGAAAACCTGTCCACCACCACAAAGATAGAATCAACACCTCTTTGTGTTCTCGGCAAACCCAATACAAAATCCATGCTTATTGCCTCCCATGGTCTCTCTGGTATGGGAAATGGCTGATAGAAACCTGCATTCTACTTTTTCCCCTTCGAATGTTGGCAAATCCTGCATTTGTCAACAAATATCTTGACCTCTTCTCACATGCCTAGCCAAAAATATGATTCGCTCAGCTTCGCGAAATTTTTGTCATGGCCAAAATGTCCTGCCAACCCACCACTGTGTTTTTCTTTCACTAAGTTCTCCCTCATGGAGCAATTTGGAATACATAGTTGATTGCCTCTGAACAACAATCCCTCCTGGATCATATAATCTAACCACGGTCTTCTATCTCTGAGAACTGGATTCTCAGCTACTTCATATGCTTCTCCAAAATCTGCATCTCCTGCGTACATGTCCCTGAGATTTTCAAAACCCAATGTTTTGACTCGAAACTCCTGCAGCAAAAAACACTTCCTGCTCAAAGCATCAGCCACTTTGTTAGCAGTACCTGAAATGTGTTTAATCACAAACGTGAAATTTTGCATATACTCTACCCATTTTGCATGTTTCTGATTCAACTTCTCCTGTTGACTCACAAACTGCAATGCATGATTATCACTATACAAAACAAATTCCTTCGGGATCAAGTAATGCCTCCACTTCTTCAACACTTGTATGATAGCATAAAATTCTTTGTCATACGTGTAGTATTTCAACTTTGCTTCATCCAGCTTCTCATTGAAATATGCAACTGGTCTGTCCTCCTGACTCAAGACCGCTCCTATGGAATATCCGCTTGCATCACATTTCACCTGAAATTTCTTCATGAAATCTGGCAACACCAACACTGGTCGTTCTGTGATCTTTCACTTCAACAGATTGAAGCTCTTCTTAGCCTCTGTTGTCCAATGAAATTACTTATGTTGCTTCTTCACCATGTCCATCATCGCTATGCTAATTCCATTGAAATTCCTGATGAACTTTCTGTAGAAACTAGCTAAACCGTGGAAACTCCTCACCTCGAAAACATTTCTCGGTGATGGCCAATTCTTAATCACTTCCACCTTACTCGGATCCATTTTTAATTCATTTGCCGATATGACAAAACCCAAGTAAATGAGCTCTGTCTTCATGAATGAGGACTTCTTCATATTAATCAACCACTTCTCCTACTGTAGCTTTCTCATCACAATGGCCAAATGCTTCAAATGTTCAGCCTTCGTCTTACTGAAGATCAGTATATCATCCAGATATACGACTACAAATTTCCCGATGAATTCCCTCAGGACTTCATTCATCAGCCTCATGAATGTGCTCAACGCGTTTGTCAAGCCAAATGGCATGAATAGCCATTCATACAGTCCTTTGTTGGTTTTGAAGGCTATCTTCCATTCATCACCTTCCCTCATGCGAATCTGGTGATATTCGCTCTTCAGATCAATCTTTGAAAAATGATTTGCCCCACTCAGGCAATCCATCAGATCATCCATTCTCAGCCATGGAAACCTGTACCTGATGGTAATTTTATTTATCGCTTTGGAATCGGTGCACATTCTCCAACCTCCATCTTTCTTCGGACTAAGCACTGTTGGAACGACACATGGACTCAGGCTTTCTCTGACCAATCCTTTGTCCACCAACTCCTGGACCTGCTTCTTGACCTCCTCATTTTCTTGCAGCGTCAATCTCTACGCAGCTTTGTTCGGCAAACTGGCTCCTGGTATGAGATCAATGTGGTGACTCACACTTCTCATCGGTGGTAACGAATGAGGTAATTCATCCACTATGATGTCAGTGAACTCTTCCAGCAGTTCCTGAATCTCGTCTGGTAAGTCATCCACTCTTGTGCTAGTTAGAACAATCCTCGGCTTTCTGACCACGAAGCATTGTGGATCTTCCTTCTTCTCCATCTCTGTAAGAAGCTCCTTCCCACTCATGAGAAGTATTGTGTTGCTTACTTCCGGCTTCACTTCCTTATCCTTTATCGGAAGCAACCTATGTGTCCCCCCATCCTTCTCTAAAGTATATGTGTTCATCCTCCCATCATGAACCACATTTCGGTCATATTGCCATGGTCTACCCAACAACAAATGACATACATCCATGGGAATGACATCACATAAGACCTTATCATTATATCCACCTATCTTGAATTCAACTAAACACTATTTAGTGACACTCACCTGATGTCCCTTCTGTAGCCATGAAACTTTGTATGGACTCGGGTGATCAGTTGTCTCCAGCTCCAACTTCTCTATCATCTCGGTCGAAACGAGATTATCTGTGCTACCATTGTCAACAATAACCTTGCATACCCAGTCCTTGGTTTTGCAAGCTGTCCTGAACAGTCTGGTCCTTTGAGCTAAGTCCTCCACCTCCTTCCCAGGTGTTAAGAGAACTTTACGCATCATCAGCGACCTTCCACCTTATGTGTCTTCATTCTCAACATCACGCCTCTGCGCTTCAGCGATGTGAGCTTCTCCACTATCCTTCTTTTTCTCTAGACACTCGAATGACTTGTGCCCATATTTTCCACATGTGAAGCATGTGATTACTCCACCACGGCCTCTTCCCCTACCTCTGGTACGAGGAAAAGTATTTGCGTCAGCATAATCTCCCTTTTGCTCTGTATGTTGTCCTCGCTATGAGGTTCCACCTCTCTCAGTCTTACCCTGAGGTTTCTTCCATTCCTCCTTGGGCTTCTGGTATTTCTCTTGGGCAACTATTTTGCCTCTGGGCTGACTTCTGCCTCGCCCTCGATGTCCTTGCTTACGGCTCATATTCTCTTCTGCTTTCAGATCCATCTGATAAGCATCCTCCACCGTTCTGATGGTCACCATGCTCAATTCATCCTAAATGTTGTATCTCAGACCATTCATATATCTGAAAACCTTCTCATCATCGCTCTCCCGATGACCTTCTCTGATGTTCAGCCGATAGAATTCTTCAGTGTATTCTTTCACTGTCATCAGCTTCTGTCTCAGGTTCTGCATCCTCCTGAACAGTGTGATTTGATAATCCCTTGGGATGAACTTTGCCTTCATCTTCACAATCATTCGATCCCAGCTTTTGATCTTCTGCTTGCCTTTGCAGTGTCTGTCTTCTTGAAGCTCGTCCCACCATAATGTTGCATGTCCCTTCAAGTGTGTGACAACATGTCTGACCTTTTTATCCTCTTCGATATCCTCATAATCAAAGTAGGTGTCAAGAGCTCTAATCCAATCCAGTAGCTCCTGTGCATCCAGACTTCCTTCATAAGCTGGAATGTCCATCTTTGTCTTTGAACTCATCCTGGCAATAGCTTTAATCAGTCAGTCATTTGCTGCATCTTCGGCTGCAACTTCTCCTTGTTGTTCAGCTTCAGCTTTGCCTTCGGAGTCACTTAAATCTCTAGCACTGGTTGTGCGTCTCTGCGCTGCTTCCATGTCTTCTAGTCTCGCTCGAAGATCACGTATCTGCCTCTCCATTTCTTGATTTTGTGCTTGTCTTCCTCTGCCTCTCTGGTTTCCCCTATCCTCTGGATCGGGTGATTGCCTTTCTCTCCTCGTCGGCATGGTGAAATTTTCTCTTCTTCTCTGCTACAGAAAACAGAGAAATTCTCTCACTCTGATACCACTCTGACACAGACCACCACCCCTGGGCACATCCACTCCCACAAGGACCTTCTCTTCCCTAGGCCCGAAGAACTTAAATTTCTCTTCAATCCCCTTCGGGACTTTCCAACACCCACAAGATGTTCTTGATGATCTTTCCTGATGCTATTGGGAAATCGGATCTCGTGTGATCGCGAGTTTGGAACTCACGGAATCGGATCTTATGAATCCCCGAACCCCGATGACTATTCGCCCCGGCTTCTTGCTTCTTATCGGGAATTACCCCGTCGAGAAATAGGTACTCACGCTATCGTGAGTCACTGTTCACACGAATCCCCGACTCCCGATCTCTGATGGTACCGCTGCACCTCTTAGCCCTCCGACTACTCTTTCCACATGCAACCACTAGCCACGAGAGCACGGTCCTCTCCCCGTTCGGAATTTCAGAATTCGTGAAGTAGCAATGCGTAGAACTTACGCTCGCAAGATCTCTGATCCCCGATCCCCGATGCCACCTATCCTTTGCTTAACGCTATGGTTGTGGTACCTTCACATTTCAGGATTTCGTGACTCCCCCTGCTGCGGTTTTCTCGTCACTGAGAATCTTGAAATGTCGAACCCCGATGCACATGTGAGTCCTCTACTCCACATCACCACCTCCTCGACGCTCTATCGAATATCGCTAAATCGTGATTTCAACCTGCACAAATCCCTTGTCACGAGAAACCTTGAATCTCCAATGGGTTGAACCCCGATGGCTCCCTGGCTCCTTGCCATGCATCCCTGTCAAGATCAACAGCTCTGATTCTCTCAGGAAATCGTGGATCGTGATTCCTTCCTATGAGAGTTCTACGCCTCTGGAAACTCTGATTCTTTGATTAGCCGAGTCCCAATGACCCCCTGGCTCCTTCTCTACTCATTGGGGCTTAAACCCTACACAAATTTCCCGAGATCTAACGGCCGACGGGATTTCACTATTTTCCTCGGCGAATCCTGACCATCTATTTCTCCTCTTTGAAGATTTCTTGAGAAGGCTAAGTGTTTCTTCTCAGAACTTGCTCTCCAACGCCTGCGCTTGCAACTCATGCTCGAATATCCTTCAACACAAACCTCCTGTGATCTCTTTCAACGATATCACGAAGGTGCTATACCTCCTGAGCTTTTCCCACTCTGATTCTTCAGAGAAACTTGCACGCACTCCTTGCGACAGTCATTCAACAACTCCCTGGTGTTGAATCCTTCTGACTCTGCGCACTTCCTACAACAGCAGTCTTTGATTTCCTTTTCTCATATTTACAACTGAGACTTCCTCTTCATCCTGTGCACTCCTTGCACGGTTTCAACAACCCACTTCCACTTCTGGATGAATGAGAACAAGGGTTAGACTACTGAGCCTTCATCAACGCACTCCTTACGGATGAATTCAACTGCACACTTTGCAGGAATCTCCTGGCTCAGATAGAAAAACAATTGAAAATTATTCTTTCTCCCTTTCAGACTTCAGTTTCGAAACATGAAATCACATGCACACCATATACAAAGCAAATGCATAAAAAGAAAACAAACATTCATGATCACAACATCAATACACACAGAGAAACAACACAAACCATGTGCTTGAATCAAAGCTTCCTTCTATTAATTCAATGGCCTGTACATGGGTGTTCTTCATACAATATTCGCTGTCTTCTCTTCTCTTCTGAATGCTGGCTAATGTTAAAATCACAATGAGGGTGTCTATATCCGTTTTCCCTCCTTCCATCTAAAACTGTCTAATATAGAAAGAAATCCTACCTACCTGCATTAACTAGATTAAATGCCTCCTATCTATTTCAGACAAGAGAGTATGGCTCGAGGTCTGATACAATATACAAAAGGCGCTTTTCATAAATTCATCATTTATACATTGGTGCATCATCTTATATGAAAATTCAAAAAGTTTCGGTTGGCCTTGTCTAGTTGTTCGTTGTCTTCCATGCTGGCTCGCTTGTCTTAGGCGATGCTCCTGCATCAATATTCTTCTTCAGAGTGTTCTTTATCAAAGTCTTCTATTGCCATGAATAGAACTCTCCTTGTTTCACTGTTAGTGACTCCATCTTCATCTAATGATGAGATCTCTTCTTTGGTGCAAAATCTTTTATTGAAAACTTTCTTTGTAGTTATTTTACCTTTATATGTTTGTCTGGATTTTGAGTAACCTTCATCATTTCTATTTTTCTTATGAGGACATTTGTTAGAAAAATGACCAATACCATCACAATTAAAACAAATTAAAGGAAACTTACCTCTATACCTACCGTTGGTTCCCTTGTTCAGTCTTTTGACGAAGTTGACCACTTCTTCTTCATCTTCCGAGATGTCGTTGTTGTTGCTATATTCTTCTTGTTCCTTTCTCTTTTTCTTTGATCTTTTGGATGCTTTGAAGGATGCTTCTTTTACATATGGATTTTCATGTTCATTTCTCATCTCATATGTTGTGAAGATTCCATGTAGTTCATCCATGCTTATTGAGTTTAGATCTGATCTTTCTTCTAGTGATAATATCTTAGGGTTGAATCTCATAGGAAGAGATCTTCGTACCTTTTTTAAAATTACAGATTCTTTGATTTCTTCTCCCAGACCTATGATTGCATTCACTGTTTCATCGACTCGTAAGATGTAGGTTGTGATATCTTCATCTTCCTTCATTTTTAGTTGTTTGAACTGACCTCTGTAAGTTTTAAGCTTTGTTGCTTTGACTTTTGAATCTCCTTCATAAATATTTCGAAGCTTGTCCCAAATCTCTTTAGAATATTTACAATGTGCAACTTTGGTGAATATTGTATCATTGAGACCATTCAAAAGTGCATTTTTGGCTTTGGAATTATTCTCACCGACTTTCACTGCTTTGTCATTTGTTGGTGGAACTATTGGTGTTGTGTATCCATCTACAATTGATTGCCAAACTTGAAATCCCTGTGCCTGTATATATGTCTTCATCCTTATGCTCCAAAAAGCATACTTATGTCCATCAAACTGTGGTAATCCATTTTTATATGAGTTGGTACTCTCCATGATCTAACTTTCAGTGGTTAAACTGATTTCTGAAGGAACCTTCTCTGATACCAATTGTTGGATTACTGAGAGGGGAGGTGAATCAGTAATAACATAATTATAATATTTTTTCTTCAAATGTTATATCAATGTAGAATTATTATCCAATAATGAGCAATAAGAAATAAACAATCACACACATCCACAGTACTCCATTTTTTTATGTGGAAACCCAAATCGGGAGAAAACCACAAAATGTTTTTTCCTCTATGTCTTGAAGAATTACATTCATTGGAAGCACCAAATTCCTTTGTTTTCTAGCTGCAACGGGAAGGAGGCTCCAACCCCCTAGTTTCTCAGGCTACAACCTGAGGGAAGATCCAACTCCCCAATTCTCTGGCTACAACTAGAAGGAGGCTACAACCCCCTATGTTCTCTAGCTACAACCGGAAGGTGTCTACAACAACCTATCCTTGCCCCATCCTGCCACCCTGAAGTAGAAGTAGAATGATGGACCCATTGTCACACTATCACTGTGAGATATACTATTGTAAACCTGTACCAATAAATTTGAACCATGCATCTACCTGTACCTCAACCTATAATCAACTTGTACCATAAACAAGTGCATCAACCATGCACCAACCTGTACCAAACAACCTGTAATCAACCTGTACCATAAAAAAGGGCATCCAACCATGTACCAAGTGTGTACCAATCATGTGTCAACTACTCATTAACTATGACTCACCAATATGTACCAACAACATTAACTATACACCTCATGTATGTGCCAACTCATCAACTACTTGTTTCAACCATGTACTCAACATGTACCTCAACCAAAATCCCTCATCAATTTCATCATCCAAATATAATTTGTAGCTCTGTAATAGAACTGGTGTATATGATCACATTCATGCAAACCTTCCTTAACTTTAACAACAAGGGACTATCATTTTCATCAAACTTTTCTTTAGTCTCGCATGCCTAGTTTTGGATTAGTCAACAACCCTAACTTGAAGTAATCATAACTTTGAACCTGTAATGTATAAAGATCTAAAACTGATACACAATGTTCTTCAGTTTGTTTTGTACAATTCCTCAAGGTTTCACTACTTGGAACCTCTCAGAAAAGGAGTTATAGAAAAAATGGCATACCTTGTTGAATTCTGGCTTATTCTAGAGAGTGACCTTGTAGAGCGTGCCCCGCATGAAATACTAATTTAATTGATAGAAAACCATTAAAAAACATACTATAGATGGTAACCTAACCAACACATTTGGTCTCACTGAATTTGGATCTGTTATGAAGAAGTTATGACGTTTTTATCTGAAACACAAGTTTTTGACTAGTTTAAGGACTAGCCACAAACCCTATTTTCCACGGCGTGTAAATCCAAAAATACAATGACCCACAAAATGAATTTTTTAAAACCGATACTTGGATATGTTTTCTGAATGGCATAGAAATTTCACGGTCTGTATCATTATAGAAAAAACTTTATAGCGAAAATGGTGAGATGACCTGTAAATAACATACCTTAGAAAGCACCATCAAAATAATTTATCCTTCCTTGCATTTCGGCCTTCTTTTCTTCACCTTCCCTCAGAATTTCATATTAGATATCCTTGGTTACCTAATACACCTATAGATATTCAATATTCTCAATTTTTTTTAAAATGAGAGACCCTAGCCTCTTATTTATACTCTCCAAGTAGCTTTCTTAAAAACATCATCTAGGTCACTTGGCCCACTTTCCTTATTTTAGGGTTAACCCAATTCTAATTTCTCCATTAAATTTATTATCGAAATAATTTATTTTTTATTCACTTTGAATTATAATACACTCATCACTTCACTTTATTATTTACCTTCTAAAATCCCTTAAACCACTTTGACTACTTTGACCTTTTGGGGCTTCTAGATGACATGTGAGGGTCCTCCAACTTCGTAATGCCATAACTCTCAAACCGTGAGGAGTTATGTGACGTTCCACATACCACCAGAAATGGAATGACATGTACTATCCATATAGAATATTATTACCTTCAAATATATAAAAAATCATACCATTATACATCAAACAAACTTGGTTCCATTAGCCAAGACTGGGTTCTCCAACTTCACATGGTCATAATTCTCTAACCGTGAGGATTTATGTGACATTATACATACCACCGGAAATGGCATGACAAGAAATATCCATCTAGGATAGTTTCCCTGAGAAATTCACTATCCTTCATATCATTATTCCACAATTAATCATGGGTTCTATTACTCCGCAAAGCGTCTTCCCGTGAGGGCTATCACCATAAGGGGACCACTTTGGAGTTGATCCATATTTACTTCTTATCAACCTTGACAAAACAATAATGATTCATATTTACATCAAACAATATTGGGTCCATTACCCAAACCTCTATGCTACAGGTCTTTCTTCAAGGGTTGACATCAATGACAACCAACCTTAATCAACAAGCTCAGCATGCTGCAACTAGTGAATAAATTGATGAACAAGATAGCACTCTATCAACACTGTTCTACATTGATAATCAAATCCTTCATGTGTATACATTTCCTTGGTATAAAAAATTAGTTTACTATTTGCAAAATCAAATATTTCCAGATAACTTAGACACTCATCAAAGAAGAAGGATTTGTCTTGAATCTTCTAGATACGTCATTATAGGAGACTTCTTGTTTAGAATATTTATCGATGGCATGTTGCTTCATTGTGTAAACAATGAGGAAGCATGGAAATTGTTGCAAGAAACTCATGGTTCTTCAAATTCTTTTATTCATGTAGGAGGTCATTTTTCTACTAAAACTACTGCTTTTAAGATGATCAAAAAAGGATATTATTGGCCTTCAATCTTTCGTGATTCTTGTTTTTTTTTAGATCTTGTGACAAGTGCCAGAAATTTCAAGGCAAAGAACGCCTTTCATCCATTCCCTTACAACTTGTCCTCCAAAAATTTCCTTTTTCAAACTGGGGTTTGGACTTTATTGGTCCTATTAATCCTCCATCTTCAGTAGGACAAGTCTTTATCTTGACAGCCACAAAATATTTTACAAAATGGGTTGAAGTTCTCCCGCTTAAACATTCACAGGATGAGCAGGTAATTTCTTTCCTTGAAAATAATATTTTTTCCAGATTTGGTCTTCCTTTGGAAATTATTACAGACAATGGTCTCGCTTTTATTTCTGCTACGTGATGCAGACCCCCTATCCCTCCTAATGGCTAGGTGACCTCCCGGTCAGGATCTTCTGGTTCAAGGTCGAAATGGCTCTTCTGGTTCCATGCTGGAACCTCCCTCTTCAAATCCACAGGTCCTTCTCTGTGTTCGCCTGTGTGACCAAGCGCTAGGCTCATGCTCCCCACTTCTTCTGACTGTGGGCACAACCATGGACTTGGCCCAAAAGGTGTGTCGCGTTTCACAACCTTGGGATTTCCAATACGATGAGTCCTTGGCTCCTCCAAGTCCCCAAACTTTGATGAGGGATAACGGAGGTTAGCTCCTCCATTTTCCCAACTCACGTGACCACACACCCATGACCACAAGCTTTACCATGAAAGCGCATCACGGTTCACAGTATTGGAACCTGCGATACAAGGCGCTTGACCCCTCCAAGTCACGAATTCCAAAATCCTGATGACGCGAGATCTACGGCTCAGATCTCTCTTGGATTGGAAGCTATGCTTATTTCGGTGTTTCACGACTTCGTGTCTTACGAATATGTCCACTCCTCTTCCCGGTCATCGAAACCATGAAATATCCCATCACTACAGATCAATGACTCTAGGCCCTCGAAGATCTGACGGCTCCGATATTTTCGGGGTTCCACCGGTCGAGAGTCCCACACTGTTGACCCTTGTACTCCCAGTTGCCGAAATGCCGAAATATTGAGGCGCTTGATCAACGGCTCACAATGCCCTCCAGATCTATGGTCAGATCTCTTCCCCGTCACTAACCTCCTTGCAACTCCACTTGATGCAATGGCTTGCAGGGTCTCACGTTCCTCCTCCTAAGCTTTCACTCGCTTCAGACTTAGAATATTTTCTAAGTCTTTGAAGGCTCGGCCTTCGCTTCTTCCAAGGAATGGGTTCTTGGATCTCGATAACACTTTCCAACGTGTTGTTCCTCTTGAGATTTTTCTGGTTCAGAATTCTATTTCTCGTGCACTCCTTACATCTGAGGGATTTTGATAACTCATATCCACAGTATTTATCACAGAGAAACTCCTACCGATTTCCTTGCGTTCCTCTCTGGCTCGATGCACACCTTGCAAAGCTTCAAATGAAGAGAAAAAATTGAAACTAAAAACTAACAGTCACAGTTCTGTTCTCCTCTGTGGAGATTCATTCACTTGTTCATGAAAACAGAAATAACAGGAAATCACAAATAACATTCATACACACGCATTTGGATCAATTTTCCTTCTGCTATATTCCCAAGTGCTAAAACAGCTACCAGAACATATTCTGATTATAATGGATTTTGAAGCGTGTGGCTTCTTCTCACTTGCCTACTCTAAAAATCATCATATGTTATCTTAGTCCAATCGCACTTTATATCCATAGTGGAAACTCCTGCTCTGCTTGTGATTTTCAAAATGTTCCTCAAAGGGTAAAATTTGGCACTAGTTCAAGTGTGCCTCCAAAGGAAATTGCAGCGCTGAGTTAAGGCGAATTTCAAAATTGGATTCAACTGTCAATGTTGAATTTCTGGAAGAACTCTCACGTGTTGAGTGGTCCTGCCTCTGCACGCTTGCCAATGATGCTCCTGCATCACACTCCCCTTGACAAAACTTCATGGACTCCTGTCCATGAAAATGATTTTCCCTGCTTCTGGATGGCAGCTTCATTTTCCCAACTGGAATCTTCGATTGGGTGTCCCTTCCATTTGACCAGATACTCAAAATAAGTCTTCCTCCTGGTCTTCTTTCCAATCCTTTGATCAACAATTTTCTCCATCTGCAGCCTTTCTACCATAGGAATCTGTTTCTCCCACTGAATCTTTCCTTGAGCTTATGACCCTTCTGTGTCATATTTCCTATATGGATACACGTCTGAAACATTGAATATGGGCGAAATGCCCACACCATGTAGCAGCTCAATCTCATAGGCATTTGCATCAAACTTCCTCAAGATCTTACAGGATCCTATCTTTTTCATCTTCAACTTGTTGTATCTTCCCCTAGGGAACCTTTCCTTCCTGATATGTGCTAAAACCTGATCTCCTACTTCAAATTGAAGTTCCCTGCAATGTTGATCAGCTCTGTGCTTGTATTTCTGATTAGAACTCTCCAATTGTCCTTTGATCTGGCTATGGATTCGCTCCATCTCCGCAACAAAATCCTCTGCTCCAGTGCTCCTAATATCACCCTGTTCAAAGTCTCTCAACTCAAACACTCCCCTGGGTTGCATTCCATAGAGTATTTGGAATGGGCTCCTTTGAGTGCTCCTGTTTGGTGAGTCGTTGTATGCAAATTCTTCTTGTGGAAGAATCTGATCCCACTAGTTATGATGTTTAGTAACTAGACTCCTTAATAAATTCCCCAAACTTCTATTTACCACTTCAATCTTCCCATCTGTCTAAGGGTGATAAGCTGAGCTGAAGGAAAAATTCATCCCCATCTTCTTCCACAACATCCTCCAAAAGTGACCAACAATTTTTGTGTCTCTGTCTGAGACAATGCTCCTAGGTAGGCCATGAAGTGTCACAACTTCTTTGAAAAACAGATTTGCAACATGAGTTGCATCACTAATCTTTTGGCATGGGATGAAATGTTCCATATTTGAAAATATATCCACCACCACAAATATGGAATTGAATCCTCTTTGTGTTCTTGGCAATCCCAACACAAAATTCATGCTTATTGCATCCCAAGGCCTCTCTGGTATTGTCAATGGTTGATACAACCTAGTGTTCTGTCTTTTCCCCTTAGCATGTTGGCATATTCTACATCTGTTCACAAAATTTATCACTTATGTTCTCATACCTGGACAATAGTATGAGTTGCTCAACTGTGCAAACATTTTATCATGGCCGAAATTTCCAGCCAATCCTCCACTGTGCTTTTCCTTCAGAAGATTATCCCTTATTGAGCATTTTGGTATGCACAATTGATGTCCTCTGAACAACAATCCTTCCTGATTCATGTATTCTTTCCACTGACTTCTATCTCTCAACACAAGATTATCACATGCCTCATATGCCTCCTTAAAATCTACATCATCATGATACATGTCCTTAAGGTGTTCAAACCCCAAGGTCTTCACCTGGAATTCCTGCACACTACTGCATTTGGGTCAAATTCCGACGGCGCGTTCGACGCAATTGCCACTTTCTATTGTCGGAAGACCGACAAACCTCGAACCCCCTTAAACGTCGTTTCACATGACGTCGTTTTTCCGACAACCTAGTTTTCGTCTATATTGCGACATTTCAAACGTGGCAAGAGAGACGTTGCAAACGTGGCAAGACCGACGTTTCAAACGTGGCAAGAGAGACGTTGCAAACGTGGCAAGACCGACGTTTCAAATGTGGCAAGTGAGACGTTGCAAATGTGGCAAGTGAGACGTTTCAAACATGGCAAGAGAGACGTTGCAAACGTGGCAAGAGGGACGTTTCAAATGTGGCAAGTGAGACGTTGCAAACATGGCAAGAGAGACATTTCAAAGGTGTCAAAAGAGACGTTTCAAAGGTGGCAAGAGAGACGTTCTGAAGGTGGAAAGATCGATGAGATGAGGTATTAGCTCCGACGTGGTTGCTATGGGAGTGACACTCTTGGACGTCGCAAGAACGATGTCCATCAGGTGGCAACAGCGATGAGCAGGAGTTACTAGCTCCGACGTGGTTGCTATGGGAGCGACAATCTTGGAGGTGGAAAGAGAGACATCTTGGACGTGGCAATAGTGACAGGAAGAGAGTGAAACATGTCACAATTGCCACCTTTGTGTAGATATTTAAAAAAAAAATACAATATCAATATCAAGACCTAATAGTCATTCCAAGCCCAAAGGAGGAGTAAGTCATATAGGTGTCAGCTAGTGACCCACTTAATAGTTTCCTTAGTCTTTCCCTCGCACTAAAAGTTGGGTTTTTTCTTTCGAGAGTGTCTAAGAGATAAAAAGACCCAATATGGTGAATGAACTGACATTAAGTTCATACATGCAAGATACCAGATATATAAAATATGCAGAATAGAAACGAAATGCTAGAAATGACAGAATAACAGTAAAATATCCAGCATAATCTTCACAATACACAGAAATGATATACGAAATAGCAATAGAAATAGCACTTTGAATCAGATAGCAATGTTCACAGGCCTCTTTGAGGGGGCAACCTCCAGTCGAGCAGCACTCTATTACAATAATATCCAAGCTAGGGTTCTCATACCCTCGACTCCTATTTATACTAAAAAGGAGCATCTAGAGGAAGATCCTTCTAGAAGCAGAAGCTTCTATTAGGTCTTCTTACATCCGCCTTATTCTATTTTATTGAAAGGTCTTATTAATATTGACCTTTATTACATCTGAATACATTGATCTACCTATGTGCGGGTTAGG
>ML776780.1:130648-148901 GCA_009831015.1 Picea engelmannii | reverse complement strand
AGAAGCTGCCAAAAACAAGAAGTAGACAGGAAAGGAAAAAAAAGAAGAAATGCATGAAAGGGACCGTGGATATGAACAAAGATTAGAAATCAAAGGCACTGAGTAGAAGGTTCCTATCACTAATGAGAAGGAGACCTCTTTCCAAAAGAGACTTGCTTTTCATAAAACAAGGAAATATGAGAGCATTGTTTTTTATTCTAGTAGTTTGAACTCTTCTAAAAATTATGGCATTGATTATATACCTAGCACTAATAATAAGTATCACTTTATATAAATGGTGATGAAGCATGAAGGAGGTCAAGTTGTAATTGAGGAGGTGTTGGAAGTTGTCCCAACCCTTTTTGAAGTGTCGTTATTATAGCAAACTTGTCGCAACATCCGTCAAATGCAACATATTTATAGATTTTGTAACGTCGCAATTCTGACGTAAAAAAGTCCTAAGTGACCGTTGGTATTTTGACTTGGTGAACATACTAAGGTGACCATTGGAGGGGGAAACCTCCAAAACGTCGCAATTGTGACATACATTTTCACAAACGTGGCAAGAGAGACGTTCCAGTGGAAAACGTGGCAAGAGCGACATTAACGTGGCAAGACCGACGTTAACGTGGCAAGAGAGACATACATCTTCACAAACGTGGCAAGAGAGACGTTCCAGTGGAAAACATGGCAAGAGAGACGTTCCAATGGAAAACATGGCAAGAGCGACGATAACGTGGCAAGACTGACGTTAACGTGGCAAGAGAGACGTCAACGTGGCAAGAGCGACGTTATCGGGCAACATGAATTTTTTTTTTATAAATTTCCACTATTTTGCGACAATATGGACAATTTTGTCCATAACGCCGCAAATAAAACGTCAGAATTTTTACAATATGTACTAGTGGCATGATCAAACATCTCCTGCTTAATGCATCAACAACCTTGTTAGCATTCCCAGCAATATTTTTTATGACAAAAGTAAAAATTTTCATAAATTCAACCCATTTTGCATGCCGCTGATTCAGTTTTTCCTGTCTGGTTATGAATTGTAAATCTCTGTTATCGCTATACAAGACAAACTCTTGTGGGACAAGATAATTCCTCCATTTCCTCAAAGCTTGAATTATGGAATAAAACTCCTTGTCATATGTGGAGTATTTCTTCTTAGTCTCATTCATCTTCTCGCTGAAATAGGCAACAGGTCTGTCATCCTAACTCAAAACTGCTCCTATTGCAAATCTTCTCACATCACATCTCACCTTAAATGTCTTTTTGAAATTCGGCAAGACCAGAATTGGTCATTCCATTATCTTCTCCTTTAGTATATTGAAGCTCCTTTCGGCCTCCTCTTTCCATTTAAAATACTTGTGCCCGCTTCTTTAATGTATCCATCATGGGTGCACAAATCCCACTGAAGTCTCTAATGAACTTCCTATAGAAGCTTGCTAATCCATGGAAGCTCCTTACCTCGAACATGCTTCTTGGTGATGGCCATTCTCTGATCACTTTCACGTTCTCTGGATCCATCTTCAGTTCATTCGAAGAGATCACGAAACCCAAATAAATGAGTTATGTCTTCATAAAAGAGGACTTCTTCAAATTGATCAGTAGCTTCTCCTGCTGTAGCCTCCTCATTACTAGCATTAGGTGCCTCAAATGCTCCTCTTTAGTCCTACTAAAGATCAGTATATCGTCCAGATATACAACCACTAACTTGCCAATGAAATCTTTTAGAATTTCATTCATCAACCTCATAAAAGTACTCGGGGCATTTGTTAATCCAAATGGCATAACCAACCACTCGTATAGACCTTTGTTTGTCTTAAAGGTTGTTTTCCATTCATCACCTTCTCTCATTCTAATCTGGTGATATGCACTTTTCAGATCTATCTTAGAAAATAAATTTTCTCCACTTAAGAAATCCATTAAATCATTCATTCTTGGTAAAGAAAATCTATACCTGATGGTGATCTTTTTGATGGCTCTTGAGTCTATGCACATTATCCATCCTCCATATTTCTTTGGGCTCAACACAATCGGTACTATGCATGGACTCAAGCTCTTTCTGACCGAACCTTTGTCTAGCAACTCTTGGACTTGGTCCTTCACTTCCTCATTCTCTCGAGGTGTCAATATGTACATTGCTTTGTTTGGCAAACTTTCCCCTGGCATCAAGTCGATATGATGATTGATACACCTGATGGGCGGTAATCAGTTTGGCAGCTCATCCACCACTATATCAACAAAATTATCCAGCAGCTCCTGAACTTCTTCAGGCAAATCATCCATTGATGTACTCATAAGGATGACTCTGGGCTTCCTCACCACAATCAACTGCATCTCCTATTCTCCCTTGACTTCTTTCAGGATTTCCTTCCCATTCATGAGAAGTATGCTTGTGCTGGATTCCTCCTTTACTCTCTTCTCCTCTATTGGCAGCAACATATGCGTCCTACCATTCTTTTCTAATGTATATGTGTTTTTCCTCCCATCATGAATGACATTTCTGTCAAACTACCATGGTCTTCCCAACAGAATATGGCATATGTCCATGGGAATTACATCACATAGGATTTCATCTTTATATCCTCCTATTTTAATTTCAACCAAGCATTGTTTAGTGATCATTACCTGGTGTCCTTTTTGCAGCCATGAGAATTTGTATGGTTTTGGATGCCCGATTGTCTTCAGCTCCAATTTCTCCACCATCTCTGTGGATAATAGGTTTTTAGTACTCCCAATATCAATGATCACCTTGCACACTTTATCCTTAGTCTTGCAAGCTGTCCTGAAGAGATTTTTTCTCTACACTGGCTTGTCAATTTCTGCCTCCGGTTTCAAGAGAAATTTTCTCAACATTAGGGATGCTCCATCCTCTCCTCCCTCTGCTTCAACATTTATTCACTGGGCTTCTAAAATTTGAGTTTATCCTCCTTCCTTCTTATTCTCGAGGCATTCCAAATACATGTGTTATGTCTTTCCATAGGAATAACATCTTACTCCTCCTCTGCCTCTTCCTCTAAAAGAGTTTCTTCCACCACCCTGTCTTTCTCGAGAACTTCCTCCTCATTCTGAGTGATTGTGTGGTTTCTCAACCTTGTCCTTAGACTGATGTGCTATGTCACAGTTGAATCCCTTGATTTTGCTTGGTACCGAGCCTTTACCTCTTCCTCGTTGGTTATGTTTTCTAGCCAGCTTCTCCTCTGCCTTCAGTGCAAACTGATAAAAATCCTCCACGGTTTTCACTGACATCATGTTGAGATTATCCTAGATATCATATCTCAAGCCATTTATATATCTGGCAACTTTTTCTTCATCTCTCTCCTGTTGTCCAATTCTAATGTTCAGCCGGTAGAAATCCTCGGTGTACTCCTTAACAGTCATCCCTTTCTGTCTCAGGTTCTGCATTTTCCTGAACAAATTTATCTGATAATCTTTGGGTATGAACTTAGCCTTTAGCTTGGCTACCATTTTCTCCCAACTCTTTATCCTTTGTTTGCCTTTGCTTCTTCTCTCAACCTGTAGTTCATCCCACCACAGCGCTGCATGTCCTTTTAACCTGGTGACTTCCTACTTCACCTTCTTCTCCTCATCGATGTCTTCATAATCGAAGTGTCTATCCATGGATCTTATCCAATCCAATAGTTCTTCAGCATCTAGGTTTCCCTCATACATGGGAACCTCTATCTTATCTCTTCCTCCCAGTCTGGAAACTTCTTTCAACAAATGTTCCTCTACCGCGTCTTCTCCTGTAGCTCCTTCAACTTCAACCTCTTCACTTTCTGCTTCACTGATGTCTCCAGTGTCAGGTTCTCTTCTCTGCGCTGCTTCCATTGTTTCCAATCTGGCGCGAAGTTCTCACATCTCTCTCTCTACAGCATGGTTGGCTAAAGGTGCCTCTCGTCTCCTTGGCGAAATTGTGTTGATTGCTTATCACACACAGAGTACAACTACACGTTCTCTATCTCTTCCTATTTATTTCACTTGAAGTCTACAGATAAAGAAATTATGCTATGATACCACCTGATGCAGACCCCCTATCCCTCCTGAGGGCTGCGCGACCTCCCGGTCAGGATCTTCTAGTTCGGGGCCGAAATGGCTCTTCTAGTTCCGAGATGGAAACTCCCTCTTCAAATCCACAGGTCCTTCTCTATTTTCGCCTGTGCGACCAAGCACTAGGCTCACACTCTCCACTCCTCATGACCATGGGCATGAGCATGGACTTGGCCCAAAAGGCGCATTGCGTTTCGCGACCCTGGGATTTCCAATACAATGAGTCCTTGGCTCCTCCAAGTCCCAAAACTTCGATGAGGGCTAATGAAGTTTTTCTCCTCCCTTTTCCCAACTCACATGACCACATACCCATGACCACAAGATTTACCATGAAAGCGCGTCACAGTTCACAGTATCAGAACCTGCGATACAAGGCGCCTGACCCCTCCAAGTCACGAATGCCGAAATCTCGATGACGCAATATTTATGGCTCATATCTCTCTTGGATTGATAGCTACACTTATTTTGATGTTTCACATTTCATGACTTCACGTCTTACGGAGTTGTCCACTCCTCTTCCCAGTCGCTGAAACCATGAAATCTCCCCTCACTACAGATCAACGGCTCTAGGCCCTCAAAGATATGATGGCTCTAATCTTTTTGGGGTTCCACCGGTCAAGAGTCCCACACTGTTGACCCTTGTACTCCCGGTTGCCAAAATATCAAAAGCTTGAGGTGCTTGATCAATGACTCACAATTCCCTCCAGATCTACGGTCAGATCTCTTCCCCATCACTAACCTCCTTGCAACTCCACTTGATCCAATGGCTTGCAGGGTCTCGCATTCCTCCTCCTGAGCTTTCACTCGCTTCAGACTCAGAATATTTTCGAAGTCTTCGAAGGCTCGGCTTTTGCTTCTTCCAAGGAATGGGTTCCTGGATCTCGATAACACTTTCCAACGTGTTGTTCCTCCTGATCTTTTTCTAGTTCAGACTTCGATTTCCTGCGCACTCCTTACGTCTGAGGGATTTTGATAACTCAGATCCATGGTAATTCTCACAGAGAAATTCCTCCCAATTTCCTTGCGTTCCTCTATGGCTCGATGCACACCTTGCAGAGCTTCAAATGAAGAGAAACAATTGAAACTGAAAACTAACAGTCACAGTTCCATTCTCCTCTGTGGAGATTCATTCACTTGTTCATGAAAACAAAAATAACAGGAAATCGCAAATAACATTCATACACACGCATTTGGATCAATTTTCCTTTTGTTATATTCCCAAGTGCCAAAATGGCTACTAGAACATATTCTGATTACAATGGCTTTTGAAGCTTGGGGCTTCTGCTCACTTGCCTACTCTAAAATTCATCCTATGTTATCTTAGTCCAGTCGCACTTCAGAGCCGTAGTGGAAACTCCTGCTCCGCTTGCGATTTTCAAAACGTGCCTCAATGGGTATAATTCGGCACTAGTTCAAGCGTGCCTCCAAAGGTAAATTATGGCGCCGAGTTAAGGCAGATTTCAAAATTGGCTGCAACTGTCAACATTGAATTTCTGGAAGAACTCTCATGTGTTGAGTGGTCCTGCCTCTGCGTGCTTGCCAACGATGCTCCTGCATCACTACGCTGACCCAATTTTTAGCTAAGTTGGGGGTTAAACATTTTACCTCATCATCTTATTACCCCCAAAGTAATGTGCATGTCGATTCTACTAACAATAATCTGGTAAGAATCATCAAAAGGCTCATCGAAGATAAGACTCATCAATGGCAGACTCTCCTCACTTACACCCTTTGGGAAGATCGAACTACCACCAAGGTGAGCACTAGTTACACTCCTTTCCAGCTTGTTTATGGTCAATAATATATTCTTCCTACTGAGATGGAATTTTCCTCCTTAAGATTAATGTTATGGGTCGAAGAATTAAATTCTTCTGATGTTTCTCAAAGAATGAATGCACTTTTGGCTGTATAGGAGCAAAGGGCATTTGCCTTGGATAATATAAAGAGAAGAAAACAGATTGTTAAAAAATATTTCAACAAGAGTGTAAAAGTTGTCAAATTTAAAGTCAATGAGAAGGTATCGTTGTGGGATTCATCTCATGTTGATAGAGGAGGACATTCAAAGTTTCAAAAATTATGGTTGGGTCCTTTTAAGATCTCTTTTATCCTGTGTGCAAATTACTATATTCTAAAGGACTTACAAGAGCGATTGTTTTCCTACAACACTAATGGTTCCCACTTAAAACATTACGTGGAACCAACTTGAAGAGCTTAACATTGTTTGGAATGTTTATATATTATAGTAGTTTTCATTTATGATTTTACATTTAGTAGTTTTCCATTTCTGCTATTTCATTTTCTGTCATTTCATTTCTTCTTATTTCAATCTTGTTGTTTCATTTATGTTGTGACATTTCTTTCTTTTGTTCTTTTGACTTCAATTTTTGTCAAAAATAAAATGTTGGATCAGTTTTTCCACAGCGACACTTCTGCAAAGTATTGTTAATCAATAACAATCAAGATTACACGGTTGTAATTTCCCTTTGAAAGCATCATTGAAATTGTTATCTGTTTTCACTGTTGTTTTATGAGACAGTTGGTTTTATCCTACTTTTGCTTTCCTTTTCTTCATCCATTTCGATATTTAAAAGAGAAAGTTCATAAAAAAAAATTGCTTGAAGTCAAGAAAAAATTTTAGTTGAATGATTATGCTTACAGGGATAAACCCCCTCATACTTAACACTTTCCATGAGTTATTCCCAAATTCTCGGTCATTTTTCCATTAAATCCTCTCACTTACCCTTGTTTCATAATAATTATGATTTTTATCTTCTTGATCTAATCTTATTGGTATGCGAAACCAAACATTCTGAGTTCTTAATCTGTTGGAAATAGATTTCCCTGTGGAGTTGCTAGTTTGTTGACGATTAAAATTGTAACGATGAATTTTGCCTGCAAAGTATTGCTAAAGCCCTATTATTTAACTATGCTAATAATATAATACTAGTAGGTGGGACCCCCTTGTAGACTAGAAGCGCAAGGATAGACATATCACACATTTTTTGCTGTTGTTTTTTATGCTTCCTACACAGTCCTACATTTTTTAAATTGCAATCTTGGTTTCATTTTGACATGGTAATAGGTGGATGATGCATTTTGTGGAATGATTTTTGCGATCCAAAACATTTTTATGGTTATGAGGAGCATGTTATTTACATTTTATATGATTTAACCATGTCACTAATGCTTATGATCAATTACCTAACCACATATATGCAAGAGATATTTTAATGGTAGCATGATCAAAACAAGAAAAAAACTTATGAAAAAATCCTAAAGGGAAAGAAGTTATATGTTTGAGCTATGATAAAGGATTATATGCAAATTCAAATGGAAAAGTTAAAAGATATTAGTGTTAGTCCTAACTATTATGTTATTTTTGGTTAGTAGACTATGTTAATTTCATTAGATTTGAATGGGGCACATATAGAATTTCAATATGTGTTATGTCATGGAGTCATGGCAAGGGTTAACGTGTAAATGATATTGGGTGGCGCATTATGCAATGGATATTGTCACAGATTTCATAATGGTTTGGCATTGAATACATGGTGAATGTAATGCTTATTGGTTTGTCTCGTACTTCGAATTGAATAGGCCAGGTGATGGAAGTGACGTGCATTTATTGCATGTCACTCCATACTCCCCCTATCGGTTGTCACCCTAGCATTGTTCCATTGTGTTGTTGTCAAGTTGTTCAGTGTTGTTGTCAAGTTGTTCAGTTCTTAAGTAATGGATAGAGATGTTATATCTCTGTGTTTTATTTTAATATCTACCATTGTTCAATTAAATTTTGCCTCTCCTCTACAAATGTTAAATGCACTATGTGCATTGGCTATTTTACCCTACCTGTCTTTTCTCTCCTCAATGGTTAACTATTGGTTATGTTGCCCAGACTAGAAGTAATAAGAAGACTGTGTGGCTCACTATTGTGTCTTTTTCAAAAGGTATTTTTTCTTGTGGTTGATAAGTCTCGGAAGAAATCCATCTCTTTGTGTTATTGTTAAAATATGAACGTTCTCTTGTTGTCTCCCTGCATTTGATTTTGATAGAGACCGATTTAAATTCCAACTATATTTTCTCTCTCCAGGCACCTTATGGGTTGTCAAGTATTGATTTATTAGTGAAGTGGTTATGGAGATCTCTTAAAAAAAGAGAGAAAAATGCTCTATCGTCGAGTCTCTATATCTTCTTTCTATGATTGGTTGAACAAATACAAATGGAGACAGGCAATTTCATACAGTCGAGAGCTGTCTTATTTTCATTATGGTTTCACTCACTCTGTTTTTACCAGCATGGTATTGATTGCATATGGAGACATCTGTGTGGTTTTTTCTAGGCTCGATCAAGGTTATGGCTAGTTTTTAAAAAATGATGTCTGTGTGTAGTTGGTGATGTTCGCTTCATATATTATATTGGATCATTGTACAGATTACCAATGGTTTTAAAAGAAATTTATACCCACAATGATAAGGCTTGAGTTTTATGTTTTGGTTGATTGTTGTTTCATTTCAAGATCTTGTCGATTGATATGAGGAAGACTATGTATAATTGGGCATATTTTGGAAGTTTGTTCGTATTTGAAAAGATGCATGTGTACATTTTAATTAGGCTCGATTGTAAATTGGTAAATAGTGGATGTTGATTATTATTGTGATGCATTATGGATTATCAGGGATAGATGTCGAGCATATTTTTGTGCATTTTCTTGATTATTTAAAAAAAAAATAAAGAAAAGAAATAAAGGATCAGTGCTTTGTTAAATAAGATTGTTGAATGGAAAGGTAGTTATGTTTATAAGTTATGATTTCACAGACTGTTATGAATTGAGAAATTCTGGGAAATTTAATTATTGAAACAACAAAACGTTTGGTAGACAGTTGAGAAACATTGAATGTTGGTGCTTTTTGGATTGATTTTAATACAGAGCTATGATTATTTATTACTTAAATTGTTTTATGAAAAGTATCCATTAATTTCCCTATCATTCTCTCAAGTTTTTGCACATTACGAATCCCATCACAATCAAATTAAAAATAAACTTTGTATTACAGAAATTAAAGGATGACACAAAGATGGGTCACAGTTGATATGATTTTGTTATTATAACATAGTTGATTGTTTAATGATTTGTCAAGCAGTAATAATGTTCTAATCCCTTTCATTTTATCGCTTTTCCGCTCAATACAACCCCCTCAGATATCCCAAAACCCTTATCACCCCCTACTCATTGACAAGTATTAAATGATTTGTATGGACTGGATCGCATGGGTCTGATGTGTTTGCTGAGACAAACTTTGTTTCATATTAAAGAGATGCCATGTATGATTTGTTTAAGAAGCTAGTTGCTAATAAACGTTGCATATAGGATGAGCTTCTTTAGCAGAGGAATCCATGGCCGAACTAACATGGGCAGAGGGAATTGGAACAGAGGCCCTATAAGGACTAGATTTTTTATACATGTTGATGCAGATCCACAAGCCTTAAACCAGCTCTTCCAAGCTGTATTTTTCAACTAGATTGGACAATGGGGTAGTCCAACCTAGGCCAGAAATGCCTCCCTTCCAATCCCAACATTTCCCTAGTATCCTTGTCCCCCCTCATGTTTCATTCAAACCATAAGTTCCTAAGAATGACAGATGGCAGGAGATTGTTCATCCAATAGTCTCCCAATATCGTGGTTGGCCCAATTTGTCTCTACATTCTCCTCCTCCACTGGTTAACCCAAATGTCCAAATTTTCCCTCCACACTCACCTGTATAGTCTTCCCACGCAAGCAAGAGACTCAAAATCGAATCCCACCACACACATGATAACGGAAAAGTTGTTGATGCCCCCGCCTCTCCCTCTAGTGATTCAACGAAATCTATTTCATCCTGCATGCACTTGAGAGATGATTTCTCTGATGTTATCAGTGAGATCAAGCCTAAAGGCTCCACGCAACCTAAGGCTAATTCATAAAAATCAAAGGGAGACAGAAGAAACAAAGGGAAAATTTCCTCCCAAAGTGGCAAATATGGTTTTTGAGTTATTTTATTATTGATTGTTGAGAACAGTTGACTGCTGAATTTTTTGGACAACATACTATTTTTGGATATTTTGGACATTATATTTTTGGATATGGCTTAAAATATCATTGATATTTAATTTTCAAATTATGAGAATGATGATGGGAGCCACAAGGAGGGATGTGTTGATTAATTGACTAGTTATGTTTATTTTTCTTAAGAAACTAAAGGGAGTCACAAGGGGTCCCACCTACTAGTTATTATTTATTAAAGACCCTTATTATGATTATATTAATTATTCGCCTAAACTAAAAAGTTAGTTGAGTTTTATTTAACTTAACTAAAATAGGTAGTTGAACTACTTCAACTAATTTTGATTTCTTAAAGGAAAAAGGAGAAGGAAGAACAAGAGGAGAATAGAAGGAGAAAGCATACTAAGGTCTACTCTTGAGTTTTATTGCGACAGTTCAATTTTAATTCATTCTTTAATTCATTAAAATCCTAATTCTCTTTTATGACAACACGGTCCTATTGTAGGTAGCAAGATTCAAGGTTGAATTACATCATTCAGACACTTGGTTTTCAGAGGTGTTGATCTATCTTTGATAATATGTGTAGACTTGCTTGTTTATGAATTAAATTTCATGATTGATAAAGGATATTGTGCAGAGTCATGTGGGCAGCAATATGTGGGTAAAGGGGCTTCATTTTCGATAGCGGTAGTTAGAAGAACCTGATTTCAGCAGAGTTCCTCAAGTGGCTAGACCTACCAATGACACTGCACCCGCATCCCTACACCATCAGCTGGCTTCTCCAAGGAAGATATATTTTTGTCAGCCAATAATGTCATCTGCCCTATAGTATCAAGACTTTCAAAGATGAGGTATTGTGTGATATTTCTCCCCTTGAAGTTTGTGATGTTCTTTTAGGACAATCATATTTGTGCAAGCGTCATGTTGTGTATGAGTCTAGACCCTGTAGTGTTTTTTTTTGTTTGTTAGTTTGTCCGTGACATGTGGGACTAACCTGTGGCTAAGAAACCATGACTCAGGGGCATCTAAGCCATCAGAATCACCCAAGGATCTCACCCAGCCTAAGCCACACCAACCCTTAACATGGATGGATTTGTTTTCCCCACAGGTTTCGAACCAGTGACTTAACATCATGGAGCGCCTTAACATCACACTTTGTCACTGACTATCCTACACCTCGGGGACTATAGACCCCATAGTGTTATTATTACTTTGGGTAGACAATTGTACAGGATACCAGAGGTAATGTTTCCTACTATTGTTTCTTTAATCTCTGCTAAGAAATGCAGTAAGGTCGTTTCATAGACCGGGAAGTTTGTCTTCTTTTTTATTCGTGCTCATAGTAAGTAGAAGGTCGATGCCACATATGTGGCCTCTACACAGAGCCTCTCTTATCAGCAGAAGCAAGTGGACGAGATCGTGGAAGAATACATAGACATCTTCTCCTCACCTACAGGGGTACCGACACACTGCTGATTCAAGCATCCAATTGATCTAACCCCCAATGCACCTCTACCTAATGGACCAGTCTATCAATGTTCTTTGATGGAAAATGAAGAAATCGAGCATCTGATCCAAGAGATTATCTTGATTAAGGTTGGTTGTCATTGATGTCAACCCTTGAAGAAATCCCCATAGCACAAAGGTTGGGTAATGGACCCAAGATTGTTTGATGTAAATATGACTCATTATTGTCTTGTCATGGTTGATAATAAGTATAAATGGATGAACTCCAAAGTGGTACCCTTATGGTGAAAGCCCTCGTGGGAAGACGCTTTATGGATTGAGTTATCCTAGAAGTATGGTTAGAGAACCCATGCTTATTTTTGGAATAATGAGATGAACGTCAGTGAATTTGTTAGTGAAACTATCCTAGATGGATAGTGTTTTTCATGCCATTTTCAGTGGTATGTGGAATGTCACATAACTCCTCACAGTTAGAGAGTTATGGTCATGAGAAGTTGGAGAACCTAGGTTTGGGTAATGGACCCAAGTTTGTTTGATGGATAACAGTATGATTTTTGATATATTTTTAGGTAATATTATTCTATATGGATAGTACATGTCATTTAATTTGTGTTGGTATGTGGAACGTCACACAACTCCTCATGGTTTGAGAGTTATGGACTTACAAAGTTGGAGGACCCTCATATGTCATTTAGAAGCCCCAAAAGGTCAAAGTAGTCAAAGTGGTTTAAGAGATTTTAAAAGGTAAATAATAAAGTGAAGTGATGANTGTACTATAATTCAAAGTGAATACAAAATAAATTAATTCAATAATAAATTTAATGGAGAAATTAGAAGTGGGTTAACCCTAAAATAAGGAAAGTGGGCAAAGTGACCTAGAAGATGTTTTTAAGGAAGCTACTCGGAGAGTATAAATAAGAGGCAAGGCTCTCTCATTTAAGACACACTTGAGCATATTGAATACCTATAGGTGTATGAGGTAACCAAAGGATATTTAAGCTGAATTTCTAAGGAAATTGAAGAAAAGAAGGTTGGAATTCAAGGAAGGATAAATTCTTTTGATGATGCTTTCTAAGGTATGTTTTTTTTAGGTCATCTCGCCATTTTCACAATAACTTTTTTTCTAGAATGATTCAGACCGTTAAATTGCTATTCCATTGAGGAAACATATCCAAGTATATATGGTAAACAATTCATCTTGTGGTTTGTTGTATTTTTGGAGTTACACTCATTGGAAAATAGGGTTTGTGGTTAGTCTTGAAACTAGTAAAAAATAGGTGTTTCAGGTAAAAATGTCATAACTTATTCATAATAGATCAAAATTTAGTAAGAAAAAATGTGTTGGTTATAGTACAGTCTTTAGTATTCTTTGTAACAGTTTCAAATCAATTCAACAAATATTCTGTGTGGGGCACGCTCTACAAGGTCACTCTCTAGAATAATCCAGAATTCAACAAGGTGTGCCATTTTTTCCATAAATCCTTTTATGAGAGGTTTGAAGTAGTGACACCTAGATTACTTGAATAAAACACATTGAAGAACATTGTGTATCAGTTTCAGATCTTTATTCATTACAGGTACACAGTTATGACTATTTCATGTTAGGGTTGTTGACTAATCCAAAACTAGTCTTGTGAGACTAAAGAAACGTTTGATGAAAATGCTAGTCTCTTGTTGTTAAAGTTAAGGAAGGTTTGCAGGTATGTGATCATATACACCAGGTCTATTAAAGAGGTACAAATCATATTTTGATGATGAAATTGATGAGGGATTTTGGTTGAGGTACAAGTTGGGTACATGGTTGAGACAAGTAGTCGATGAGTTGGCACATACATGAGGTGTATAGTTGATGATGTTGGTACATATTGATGAGTCATAGTTGATGAGTACTTGAAACATGATTGGTACATACTTGTTACATGGTTGGTTTCACTTGTTTATGGTACAGGTTGATTACAGATTGTTTGGTACAGGTTGGTGCATGGTTGATTCACTTGTTTATGGTACAAGTTGATTACATGTTGAGGTGCAGGTTTATGCATGGTTGATGCATGGTTTAGGCTTATTGGTACATGTTTACAATGGTATATCTCACAGTTATAGTGTGACAGTGGTTCCATCATTCTACTTCTACTTTAGGGCGGTTGGATGGGGCAAGGACAGGTGGTTGTATCCACCTTCCGGTTGTAGTCAAAGAACATAGGGGGTTGTAGCCAGAGAATTGGGGAGTTAGAGCTTCCCTCGGGTTGGAGCCTCCTTCCAGTTGCAGCTGGAAAACAAAGGAAGTTGGTGCTTCCAATGAATGTAATTATTCAAGACATATAAGATAAATCATTATGTGGTTTTCTCCATATTTGGGTTTCCACGTAAAACAATGATGTACTGTGTATGTGTGTGATTGTTCATTTCTTATTGCTCATTATTGGATAATAATTCTGCATTGACATAATACTTGTATTATTTGGAGAAAAATGATTTTAATTATGTTATTACTGATTCACCCCCCCTCTCAGTAATCCAACAATTGGTATCAAAGTAGGTTCCTTCAGAAATCAGTTTAACCGCTGAAAGGTAGATCATGGAGAGTACCAACTCATATAAAAATGGAATACCACACTTTGATGGAAAGAAGTATGTTTTTTGTAGCATAAGGATGAAGACATATATACAAGCAAAGGGGTTTGAAATTTGGCAATCAATTGTAGATGGATACACAGTATTAGCAGTTCCACCAACAAATGACAAAGCAGTGAAACTTGGTCAGAATAATTCCAAAGCTACAAATGCACTTTTGAATGGTCTCAGTGAAACAGTATTCACCAAAGTTGCACATTGTAAATCCACCAAAGACAAGCTTCAAAATATTTATGAAGGAGATACAAAAGTCAAAGAAACAAAACTTCAAACTTACAGAGGTTAGTTCGAACAACTAAAAATGAAGGAAGATGAGAATATTGCAACCTACTTCTTAAGAGTTAACAAAATAGTGAATGAAATCATAGGATTGGGAGAATAAATCGAAGAATCTGTAATTTTTCAAAAGGTACTAAGATCTCTTCTTATGAGATTCAACCCTAAGATATCAACACTAGAAGAAAGATCGGATCTGAACTCAGTAAACATGGACAAACTGCATGGAATCTTCACAGCATATGAAATGAGAACTGAACAGGAAAATCTGGATGTAAAATAAGCATCCAAATGATCAAAGCAAAAGAAAAAGGAACAAGAAGAATATAGAAACAACAACGACGTCTCGGAAGATGGTGAAGAAGCGGCCAACTTCATCAAAAGACTGAACAAGGGAACCAATGGTAGGTATAGAGTTAAGCTTCCTTTAATTTGTTTTAATTGTGATGGTATTGGTCATTTTGATAACAAATGTACTCATAAGAAAAAGAGAAATGATGAAGGTTACTCAAAAGGAAAACACACATATAAAGGCAAAATAACTACAAAGAAATATTTCAAGAAAAGATTATGCATCAAAGAAGACATCTCATCATCAGATGAAGATGAAATCAGTGACAGTGAGACAGGAAGATTTCTATTCATGGTAGTGAAAGATTCTGACAAAGAAGACTTCGAAGAATAATATGAAGAAGTCGAAGAAGGATATGAAGAAGTCGAAGACAAATTGAAGAGGTAGAAGTTGACTATCAAGAAGAATTAATGTGTTCCATAGAAGTTATCAGAAGAGAAAATAAGAAAAACAAGAAACTACAAGCAGAACTAGACAAGAAAAAGGACACTCAAGAACTAGAACAAATGATCACAAGATTGAAGGTTCAAATAGAAGATAAAAGAATTGAAGAAGCACTCAAAGAACAACTAGAATAAAAGGACAATATCATTGGAAACTTGGAAGCAGAGATTGTCACACTAAGAAAGGATATTCAAAAGAAAAATATGCAGAATAGCTCAAAAGTTTTGGATGACATTATCAGCAGTCAAAAATCTCATCTTGACAAGTCTAGACTTGGATACAATCAGACAGAAAAGGGATCAAGCTCCAAAACAATAGAGCAAGAAACAAATCCAAAAAGTTACGCAGAAACAATCAAAGGGGATAGGAAGATGTACAAGGAAGATTACAGGGACACTCCTCCACCGATAAGATTCATATTTTAGAATCAACAACAAACAGATAGGACTCAAGAAGAAGAAGGATTCATAAGAGCACCTTCTTTCAGAAGATCTTCAACTCCCAGGTATCAAACTATATTTTTTGGTTTATGGTATGCATGTAATAATTTTGGACATAAAGCTGTGAATTGCAGAGCTAACAATAGGAACAATAACAACTTTGAGAGTCATACACAAAGGGGTTACTCAAGAAGACCTAGTGAAACACAAAGAAGAAGTTACAATAGGTTTGAATATTTGAGCACTGAAGTGGAATGTTACAAAAGTAACAATTTTGGACACATGGCCAAAAATTGCAGAATGACAGTCCTTTATAAAGAACCTCAATAGAATAACAACAGTCACAGACAAGAACCTCATAAAACAACATGGATAAGAAAACAAGATCAGTATAGCAATGAAGAATTCACAGTCGCTCTACAAGCTAAGCAGAAGAAACATAGTTGGTATGTTGACAGTGGGTGTTCAAAACACATGACAGGTTATAGAGACAAATTTATTAAATTGTGAAAGGAAAGAAATGGATTAGTCTCCTTTGGAAATGATAATTCAGCCAAAATCATTGGAGAAGGCACAGTCCGAATTGGGAACAATAATAAAAAGGAACATAATTTTCTATTGGTAGAATATATGAAACATAATCTTCTAAGTGTGAGTCAAATGTGTGACCAAGGCCATAAAGTCACTTTCGATTCACAAAAGTGTGAGATAAGAAGAGAAGGTTCAGGGAAATTAGTTGGTACAGCTGCAAGAACTTCAAACAACATATATGTGTTAAGTGAAATTGGAAATGAAAAGTGTTGTCTAGGAAAGGAATATGAAAGTTGGCTATGGCACAGAAGAATGGGTCACATGCATTTTGATAACCTTGTCAAAGTCAAAAAAAGAAAATCAGTCAAAGAAATGCCCCAGATCTTGAAACCAACCAACACTTTATGCAAGCATTGTCAACAAGGAAAGCAACAAAGACCAGGTTCAAATCAAAGGAATATTCAACAACAAGACCACTGGAAATTGTGCATACTGATCTAGTTGGACCAACTACAACAAAGGGCTTAAAAGGTGAGAGATAATTTATGTTATTAGTTGATGACTATACAAGAATGACTGTAGTTTTATTTCTCAAGAACAAGTCAGAATCTTTTGAAAACTTCAAGATCTACAAGGAAATGGTTGACAATGAGATGGATTCAAGAATCAAATGCTTGAGATATGATAATGGAGGAGAGTTCACTTCAAAGGAATTTATGGACTACTACAGCAGTCATGGAATAAAAAGGCAATTCTCCGTTGTTAGGAAACCTCAACAGAATGGAGTTGTTGAAAGAAAGAACAGGACAATACAGGAAATGGCTCGAACAATGCTAATGGATTCCAAATTGACAGATATGTTTTGGATACGGGCAGTGCATACAGAAGTTCACATTCAAAACAGATTAATGATCAGAAACAACATTGATAAAACTCCCTACGAGCTATGGAAAGGAAGACCAGCGAATGTGAAGCACTTTAGAGTTTTTGGAAGCAAATGCTACATCAAAAGAGAAGATGGAAGAATGGGAAAGTTTGACTCTCGTGTGGACAAAGGAGTACTTTTTGGTTACTCAAGTACAAGGAAAGAATACAAGTGTTACAATCTAATATTGAACAAACTTGTGGAAAGAATCAATGTAACAATTGATGAAACAGGAAGACCAGAATCAAAGGAAGAAGAAAACAAATCAATGGAACAACTTTTCAAAGAAGAAGAAGTAGAAGCAGAAGATTAAGTAGAAGAGGAAGATGAAGAGAATATGACAGAAATAGAAGAGCAAGTTCAGCAAGTATCTCCAAAGACACCTAGCAAATGAGTACAGACGAATCATTCTTCAAATCATATTATTGGAAACAAATATGCAGGAATTGAGACTAGAAGAAAAATTTGTTCACCAAAACAAACACACCTAGCACTCTTATCTACAATTGAACCAAACTATTTTGAAGAAGCCAACAAGGATGAATTTTCGAATAAGGCCATGAATGAAGAATTGGATCGAATAGAGAAAAATGACACTTGGGAACAAGGTCCAAGACCAAAGAATAAGAATGTGATCGGCACAAAATGGGTTTTTCAGGAATAAATTAAATGAAGATGGACAAGTTACAAGGAACAAATCTAGATTGGTATGTAAAGGATATGCATAGATTGAAGGAATTGACTTTGAAGAGACATTTGCCCCAGTTTCTAGAATGGAAGCAATCCAGTTGCTTTTAGCCTATGCATGCTCCAAAAATGTTAAAGTATATCAGATGGATGTAAAATCATCTTTTCTGAATGGGGAACTTGAAGAAGAAGTTTACATTGAACAACGAGAAGGATTTCAGTTGTCAGAGAACGCAAATTATGTGTGTAAATTAAAGAAGGCCTTGTATGGTCTAATATAGCATGGTACTCTAGACTGGATAAGTATCTACAATAGGCAGGGTTCAGAAAAGGAAGTGCAGACAACAACCTCTACATCAAGGTAAGTGAAGGTAATATTTTATTAATTGAAGTTTATGTTGATGATATTATTTTTGGTAGTG
>ML776780.1:66537-130598 GCA_009831015.1 Picea engelmannii | reverse complement strand
AGAAATTTGCAAAAGATATGCAGAATGAATTTGAAATGTCGTTACTTGGAGAACTATCCTTCTTTTTGGGAATTCAGATATGTCAAAGCAACCAAGGAATCTTTATTTCTCAAACCAAGTATATCAGAGAAATGCTAAAGAGGTTTGGAATGGAAGATTCCAAACCAGTTATCACTCCCATGCAAACCAGATGCAAGTTGAGCAAAGATGATGATTTCAAGTCTACAAATTAGAGAATGCAGGTCAATGATTGGCAGCCTACTATATGTGACAGCATCCAGACCAGATGTAATGCAGGTAGTTGGACAGGTGGCACAATTTCAAGAAGCACCGAAGGAGTCACATGTGTTAGTAGTGAAGAGGATTTTCAGATATCTCAAAGGAACAAAAGAGTTTGGATTATGGTATCCAAAAGGAAAGGATCTATCACTTATTGCCTACACAGATGCAGATTGGGTAGGTTGTATTGATGACCGATGAAGCCCTAGTGGAGCAACGTTCTACTTGGGTGAGTGTTTAGTATCATGTCTAATCAAGAAACAATCATCGGTCTCTTTATCTACATCTGAGGCAGAGTATATTGCAGCAGCATCATGTTGTACACAGGTTCTTTGGATGAAACAAACTCTAACAAATATACAGGTTGAGTATGATGAGCCCATTCCAATATATTATGATAATACAAGCGCCATCAGTATCTCTAAGAACCCGGTGATGCACTCCAAGATGAAGCACATTCCAATAAAGTGTCACCTTCTACGGGAGCAGGTTGTAGAAAATAACATCAGAGTTGAGTATGTGGGCACAAAAGAACAAGTGGCAGACATCTTCACAAAACCACTTCCACGGGAATCCTTTGAATATCTTTGCCAGAGACTTTGAGTTATTTCTTCTCCAAAATGAATGCTTTTTGAATGCTTATCTTATATGTCTTAGATTTACATGAGGAAGCACCATACGAGGACAATTCAGTCAGGGGGAGAAACGTCTGATGGAAAGATAGATTTGTCATTGATGCCAAGGGGGGAGAGATTTATCAGACGCAGAGGAAAGAGGCATGGTTCTAGGGGGAGCATGAGTGATATTATTTTAGTATTTCATCATAGTGTTTCCATCAATGTCAAAGGGGGGGATTGTTGATTAAGGTTGGTTGTCATTGATGTCAACCCTTGAAGAAAGCCCTGTATCACAAAGGTTGGGTAATGGACCCAAGATTTTTTGATGTAAATATGACTCGTTATTGTCTTTTCATGGTTGATAATAAGTATAAATGGATGAACTCCAAAGTGGTCCCCTTTTTTGAAATCCCTCATGGGAAGACGCTTTGCGGATTGAGTTATCCTAGAAGTATGGTTAGAGAACCCATGCTTATTTTTGGAATAATGAGATGAATGCCAATGCATTTTTCAGTGAAACTATCCTATATGGATATTTCTTTTCATGCCATTTCCATTGGTATGTGTAATGTCACATAACTCCTCACGGTTAGAGAGTTATGGCCATGAGAAGTTGGAGAACCCAGGTTTGGGTAATGGACCCAAGTTTGTTTGATGGATAACGGTATGAGTTTTGATATATTTTTAGGTAATATTATTCTATATGTATATTATATGTCATTTAATTTCTGGTGATATGTGGAACATCACATAACTCCTCACGGTTTGAGAGTTATGGCCTTACGAAGTTGGAGAACCCTCATATGTCATCTAAAAGCCCCAAAAGGGCAAAGTAATCAAAGTTGTTTAAGAGATTTTAAAAGGTAAATAATAAAGTGAAGTGATGAGTGTACTATAATTCAAATTGAATACAAAATAAATTAATTCAATAATAAATTTAATGGAGAAATTAGAAGTGGGTTAACCCTAAAACAAGGAAAGTGGGCAAAGTGACCTAGAAGATGTTTTTAAGGAAGCTACTTGGAGAGTATAAATAAGAGGAAAGGCTCTCTCATTTAAGACACACTTGAGAATATTGAATACATATAAGTGTCTGAGGTAACAAAAGGATATATATAAGCCTAATTTCTAAGGAAAGTGAAGAAAAGAATGTCGAAATTCAAGGAAGGATAAATTCTTTTGATGATGTTTTCTAAGGTATGTTTTTTTTCAGGTCATCTCACCATTTTTACAATAAATTTTTTTCTAGAATGAGTCAGACAGTGAAATTTATATTCCATTGAGGAAACATATCCAAGTATATTTGGTAAAAAAATCATCTTGTGTTTCGTTGTATTTTTGGAGTTTCACTCCGTGGAAAATAGGGTTTGTGGCTAGTCCTGAAACTAGTAAAAAACAAGTGTTTTGGGTAAAAACGTCATAACTTCTTCATAACAGATCAAAATTAAGTAAGACAAAATGTATTGGTTAGATCACAGTCTTTAGTATTTTGTGTAATAGTTTCAAATCAATTCAACAAACATTCTATGTGGGGCACGCTCTACAAGGTCGCTCTCTAGAATAAGCCAGAATTCAGCAAGGTGTGCCATTTTTGCCATAAATCCTTTTATGAGAGGTTCCAAGTAGTGAAACTTAGAGGAATTGCACAAAAAAAACTAAAGAAAATTGTGTATCAGTTTCAGATCTTTATTCATTACAGGTACAAAGTTATGATTATTTCAAGTTAGGGTTGTTGACTAATCCAAAACTAGTCTTGTGAGACTAAAGAAACATTTGATGAAAATGATAGTCTCTTGTTGTTAAAGTTAAAGAAGGTTTGTAGGTATGTGATCATATACACCAGGTATATTATAGAGTTACAAATCATATTTGGATGATGAAATTGATGAGGGATTTTGGTTGAGGTACATGTTGGGTACATGGTTGAGACAAGTAGTTGATGAGTTGGCACATACATGAGGTGTATAGTGGATGATGTTGGTACATATTGATGATTCATAGTTGATGAGTACTTGACACATGATTGGTACATACTTAGTACATGTTTGGTTGCAATTGTTTATGGTACAGGTTGATTATAGATTGTTTGGTACAGGTTGGTGCATGGTTGATGCACTTGTTTATGGTACAGGTTGATTACATGTTGAGGTACAGGTTGATGCATGGTTCAGATTTATTGGTACATGTTTACAGTGGTATCTCTCACAGTGATAGTGTGACAGTGGTTTCATCATTATACTTATACTTTAGGGTGGTTGGACGGGGAAAGGACAGGTGGTTGTAGCCACCTTTCGATTGTAGCCGGAGAACGTAGGGGGTTGTAGCCTCCTTTTGGTTGTAGCTAGAGAATTGGGGAGTTGGAGCTTCCCTCGGGTTGTAGCCTGAGAAACTAGGGAGTTGGAGCCTCCTTCCAGTTGCAGCTGGAAAACAAAGGAAGTTGGTGCTTCCAATTAATGTAATTCTTCAAGACATATAAGATAAAGCATTTTGTGGTTTTCTCCTGATTTGGGTTTCCACGTAAAGCACTGGTGTGCTGTGTATGTGTGTGATTGTTCATTTCTTATTGTTCATTATTGGATAATAATTCTACATTAATATAACACTTGGATTATTTGGAGAAAAAGGATTATAATTACGCTATTACCGATTCACTCCCCCTCTCAATAATCCAACAGATTCTTCAAAAGGGGCACATCAGACCCAATTCCTCCCCTTGTGGAATCTCGATTGTACTAGTGTAGAAGAAGGATGGGACTTGGCAAATTTGCATTGATTACAGAGACTTAAACAAAATCACAGTCAGGAACTGGTACCCCATTCCCAGGATTGATGACCTTATTGACCAACTCAAGGGAGAGAAGTTCTTCAACAAGATTGACCTAAATTATGGCTACCACCAGGTTCCCATCGAACCAACTGATGTATGGAATATAGCCTTCAAATATAAATAAGGTCTCTTTGAATGGATAGTCATTCCCTTTGGATTAACAAATGCACCGGCCACTTTCATGAGGTTGATGGATGATGTATTGAGACCCTTCACTAAATCCTTCATGGTGGTATATTTGGATGACATCCTCATCTTTAGCGGAACGTGGGAGGAGCACATGCAGCATATTCAGCAGGTTTTGAGCACTCTGTGGCAGCACAAGCTATATGCCAACTTGGAAAAAATCTATTTTGGCATGAACAGGGTCCAATACTTGGGCTACATTGTTGATGAGCATGGGGTACATGTTGATCTAGCTAATATCCAATTCATCCATGACTAGCCATCCCTGACCACACTCACTAAGCTTCGGAGATTCTTGGGACTATCCAACTTCTACCAATGTTTTTTGTTGGGATTTTCCCATATTGCATGGGCTCTCAGTCCGGTGACCAAGGGTAGTGGTAGGGCCAAGTTCGTGTGGGGGAAGGAACAACAATGATCATTCGATGATATGAAGCATGGCTTCTGCTCAGCTCTAGTACTCTCCTTTCCTGATCTACAACAACCATTCAAGTTTGAGATTGATGCATCTGACTATGTTGTGGGTGCAGTTCTCACTCAGCATAGTCATCTGATGGCATACCATAGTGAGACACTCTCTGATACTATCTGAAAATACCCCACCTATGACAAGGAAATGTATTCCATTGTACAAACATGTTTTCAATGGAAACATTGCATTCTTGGAAAGGAGACGATCATACACATTGATCACAAGCCTCTACAATTCATACAGACATGGGGGAAATTGCAGAATGACCACCATCAGAAGTGGTCCACCTACCTGCAGCAGTTCCATCTCAACATCAAGTATAAGACATGTATCTCAAATCATGTCATTGACTACCTCAATTGACCTCATGTGGCTACACTCACCATTGTTATCCATTCTTGTGGACATGAAGCATCTGAGTGGACCAAACTTTATTAGTAACATCTAGACTTCACCACCACCTATCATCTCTTGTGTACAGGCGCAACTGTCACCGATTTTCAAATTCAGGATGGACTATTATGCCACCTGGGCCATCTCTGTGTTCCTACAAGAGAGCGTGCAAATTTGATTTGGGAAGCCCACTACAGTCGTATGGCATGCCATTTTGACATGGATAAAACTATGGTCATTCTTCAGAGACATTTTTATTGTCCAAAACTTCGACAGGACGCCAGCAAGTATATCAGATCTTTCACTGCATGTACCATTGTCAAGCCAACCATCAAGAATAAAGTCTTATACACCCCTCTTCCTACTCTCGAGAAGCATTGGTAATCCATCTAAATGGATTACATGTCTGGCCTTTCATCCACCAAGCAATGAAATGAATTTGTATTTGTGGTCATTGATATGTGTTCGAAGATGGTCATCCTCACAGCCTGCAGAAGAATAACATAGTGGCATATACTACCAATCTCTTCTTCGAATGAGTTTGGGTCCACTTTGGGATACCACATACCATCATCTTTGACCGGGATAACAGGTTCCTCAACACATTTTGGTTGAGTCTTTGGTCACTGTTGGACACCAAGCTCACAAAATCCATTTCTTTCCACCCCCAAAAAGACAACCAAACTAAGGTCATAAATCAGATTATTGTGCACATCATGCACATGTACAACTCTAAGCATCCACATACATGGGATGAGATTCTCCCCTATTTTGAACACATTTACAACAAGGATCTCCATAGCTCCATCGACCATAGCCCATTTCAGGTGGGGCTGGGATTCCAACCCTTGGAACCCATTGATGTTGCACTTCCTCTTGACACCACATAGGTGAACTCTTCCCATGACCAGTATGCAATCAAAAAATCCATCAGATTCATTCATCGGATTTAGCACATCCTCCAACAAGTCCAGGATATTTTTCAGAAATCCAATGCTAAGTACAAGCAACGCCATAATCAACATAGGGTACCACACAAGTTTCAAGTTGGCGACAGACAAAGTATGGTTACATTTGTAGAAGGAGCATCTCACAGGGCCCCATCGGAAGCTCTTCCCACTTTTCTATGGGCCTTACGCTATCACCAAGGTCATGGGTAGCAATGTTTTTGAGCTCCACACTCCACCCTTCCTTGGCATGCACCCATTGTTCAATGTGTACCTCCTTCTACCATTTTTTCCACCATTATTGGACACCTCAGAGATCGCAGAACAATTGACACAAATAGAGCTCAACCATGACTGCATGGAACAAGCATCTATTGATCATATAGTGGACACACAAGTCAAGGGAACTCGCCAGCAGAGGATCCAACTTTATCGGGTTGTCAAGGAAGGGAAACTCCTACACCAAGGCAAGTGGCTCACCCAGGGCCAAATCCAGCAGAAGTTTTCTTACATGATGGATGTACTCAACACAATGGAGACCATTTCTTCCTAAAGGGGGAGGATTGATCCAGTTGGCTATTGGTGGCCACCCACCTATTTCAACTGACTCCTCTTGTACATTTTCAGTTCAGCACGTTCTTTTGTAATTCTTTGTAATTGTGGGTTCTACACTTTTGGGGCTGTCTGAATCCATACACATCTTCCAGGTGGATATTGGTGGCCTCTCACATAATCCAACTGGCTTATTTTGAATGTTTTCATGTCAGCACATCTTATTGTACTTCCAGGGTTGTTTTGGAGGCCTAAACAATGTTTTTTGGGCTCGCCACAGTCAAACTGTAGATGGAGTTAGAGTTTTATGGAGGAATGTTTAGTTCTCTAAAATACCTTTCCAATGGGATAGCACGTGCCTAAAATAGAGTTCATATGCAAAAGTTACAACTCCGAGAAGTTGAGGTACCAACTTACCCTTAGGGGCCCACATGAATTTGGACATTTCACCTCCTGGGGTTAAGTTTCTGGATGTCTAGGTTTTTAGAATTCATGAGTAATATCAAAAAGGCCTCTAAAGCCTCATTTTAATTCATTATACTCATACGGATGCACATATTAGCCACATCTCTTCTTAGATATAGCTACCACCATTCGAGCAAGTGTTTCAGTTCCGCAGTTTTACAGTTTCAGCCTATTTCATTATTCAATAGAAGATATTGTTCACTGTATATCTATGTTATTCTTCATATCTACATGTTTATTGTATTCATTCTATTAATTAGTTCGTTCTTCTCCTAAACCTGTATCATAGATTCAAGGAAGCACCAACTTCCAATTCTCTGGCTCCAACCAGAAGGAGGATCCTACCCCCATTGTTCTCTAACTCCAAATGGAAGGTGGCTACAACCACCCAATTATTTGGCTCCAACCAAAAGAAGGCTCCAAACCCCTAATTCTTAAGCTACAACCTGAATAAATCTCCAACTCCCTAGTTCTCTGGCTCCAACCGAAAGGTGGCTCCAACTACCTAGTTCTCAAGCTCCAACCTGAAGGAAGCTCCAACTCCATGATTCTTCCTCATCAACCAGAGGGAGGATACAACCCCCTTTCCTTGCCCTGTCCAACCACCCTAAAATATAAGTGTCAAATAAATGATGAAACCACTACCACACAGTAAGTGTGAGATATATCATTGTAAACATGTACCAATTTGTTCCAATAACCTGTCACAACTTGTACCAACAACTTGTACCAATCTGTACCAATAACCTGTAATCAAACTCTACCAACAACTTGTACCAACATATACCAAATACACCAACATCATGTACCAATACTCTCCTCAATATATCAGATCTGATAACATAGATATCATACCCAATATCACAAGAATATCACTCAACCAATCATGTACATCAACAACTAGTACAACCTGTACCATCACAAGTGCATCAACAATGCACATCACAAGACCTCACAACCATCACCAATACCAAGATATCTATGCCACATCAACCATAAACCATGTGCCAATATCACTACAAATATTTCAAACAAGATTACCAACAAGTGCCTCTAATAATGTACCAAGCATGTACAAATCATGTATCAATAACAAGCCAATTTATACCTCATAAATATGTACCAACATCACCATACCATACACCTCATGTATATGCCAACTCATCAACTAAGTATCTCTTCCATGAACTCAATATATACCTCAACCATATACCAAAACATGCATCAAGACAACCAACATGATTCCTCTAGCAATACATCACAAATCCATAAGTCAAATGCCATAAACCCTTACATAAAACCATGTGTCAAACCTCACTGTTATGTAACCTCAAGCATGTACCATTTCATGACCAAATGTAACCATCAAAACATGAATATAAACATACCTATAACTTTGTAATAGACCTAGTGTATGTGATCACGGACCTGCAAACCTTCCTTAACTTCAACAACAAGAGACTAGCATTTTCATCAAACTTTACTTTAGTTTCACATGACTAATTTTGGATTTGTCAACAACCCTAACTTGCAACAAGAATAATTGTGTACCTATAATGCATAAAGGTCTGAAAATTATACACAATATTCTTTAATGTCTTCTCTACAAATCCTTTGGGTTTCACTACTTGGAACCTCCCACAAAACGAGTTATAGAAAAAATGGCATACCTTGTTGAATTATGGATTATTATAGAGGTCGAACTTGTAGAGAATTCCACGTATTTTCTGTATGGATCTGAAATTGGTACAAAACATACTACAGACTATACATAACCAATGAATTTGGTATCACTGAATTTTGATATGTTGTGAAGACATTATGGCGTTTGTACCCGGAACACTTGTTTTAGACTAGTTTCAGGACTAGCCACAAACCCTATCTTCCACAGAGTGTAACTCCCAAAATAAAAATACCCACAAGCTAAAATGTTTATCATGGTTACTTGGATACGTTTTCTCAACATCCTCCATATTTCGCTATCTGAATCATTCTAGAAGAAAATGTATCACGAAAATGGTGAGATTGCATGTAAATAACATACCTTAGAAAGAATCATCAAAAGACTTTATCCTCCCTTGAATTTAGGCCTTCTTTACTTCACCTTCCCTCTGAAATTCACCTTATATATCCTTTGGTTACCTCATTCACTTGTAGATATTCAATATGCTCAAAATGGGTGCTAATGGCATACCCTTTCTCTCTTATTTATACTCTCCAAGTAGCTTCCTCTAGAAGTATCCACTTAACCACTTTGTCCACTTAGCCACTTTGTCCACTTAACCAGTTTGTCCACTTAGCTAGTTTTTCCACTTAACCAACTTTATCCATGTAGCCACTTTGTCCACTTAACCATTTTCTCCACTTAGCCACTTTGTCCACTTAACCACTTTGTCAACTTTATTATTTAATTAGTTTCTCCTTGCACCCACATTTACTCGGAATCTTCTTGAATATTTTCTAGAATAATTGACTTCTTGTTGACCTTCTAGGGGCTTCTAGAATACTCTTGGGGGTCTCCAAATTCACAAGGCCATATCTCACTAAGCGTGAGGAACCACGTGGTGTTCCACATATCAACAAAAATGGAATGATGTGTAATATCCATCTAGAATAGTCTTACCTAAATATTCACTGATATTCATGCATTTATACCTCAAAAAAACTCCGGCCCCTTACCCAAACCTTTGCGCTACCGGACTTCTCCAAGGGTTAACATCAATGACAACCAATAATACAAACCAGTTTTCCATTGACCTAAGCCAATTTTCCGACACATTATATGTTGTTTTTTGCTGGAGTACTCATGATCATTAACTATATACCTGGACCACAACAAGATTTGGAGGAATTAAATTTATAGTAGTCGCTCAAATAAAAAAATTCAAGCATGGATTCAACCCTAAGAGACATATTGATGATTGTCACTTGCAGATGTTGGAGTGTGTCCACCTTTTTAATTTCTCCTTCAAAACATGCTCAAATCGTATTCTTCCATCCTTGAACAATTCTTTCATGTCATAACATTTTAGTTGTCTTTTATGCAAGAAAGATTCTCTCGTGCTACTAGTACCCACTAGGAAGAAATCCACACCAATATTCTTTTCAACCTAAGACTTTTATCAAAATGACATTGATGTCAATGTTAAAACTAGGGTTTTAACTACATTTCACAAAGGATTATCGGTTTCGGAGAGACATTTTTAGTAGCAAGAGGAGAGACATTACCGATTACGGCGACATCTCCACGGGTTTGGTCGGATAGTTGGGATCCTTTTTGCCTCTGTCAATGTCCAATTGAAATCCTATACCCTTGAATATCTCCATTGATATGTCTCTGTCAGACGGTGTTTTTCTCCTCTGCCTCTTTCGGATGGAGTTTTTCTCTCTGAACCTGCCCTACGCAACGAACGATGCATGTCGAGGAATCGAGACTGGTTTTTCTCCTTTCTCCTCGAACGAGGTTTTTCTTCGAGTTTTTCTCAGCTACAATGGGTGCTCGATCATCACTGTTTTTTTCTTTGTAATATTGAATGGGCGCGTGCGGGTTGTTTGACATTTGTTTTGTTTTTTTTATTTTTTTATGTTTTTTTATTTTTCTTTTTAATTTAATTAATATATATATAACGTTTTAGTATTAATATATATATAATGTTTTATTATTTTTTGTTTTTAATTTAATTAATATATATTATATTATATATATATATATATATATACATATTAATTAACCTTGTCAAAACTGGTACGACAAGGGGAATTCGACTATTTAATTAAAACAAATCATTGTGATAGTCCCTGTAGATGCTAACATAATGTGATTTATGCCCAGTGCTTTGCATGTCAAGGTGAATAATTTCAACCAAGCATGGGTAAATGATGGGAGTAACTATGACTCTCTTAAGGTAGTCAGATACCTCGTCATCTAATTAGTGATACGCATGAATGGATTAATGAGATTCCCATTGTCCCAAACTACTATCTAGAGAAACCACGGCCAAGGGAACGATCTTGGCAAAATTAGTAGGGAAAGAAGACCATGTTGAGCTTGACTCTAGTTCGACTTTGTGAAATGACTTGAGAGGTGTAGAATAAGTGGGATTTTTTTTCAGCGCAACTGAAATACCACTACTTTTAGTTTTAACATTATTTTATTTATTTCATGGGGTAGAGACGAGGCATTACACATATGTTAAAAGATAATTCACATTTCATCAAAGTGTTTTCATTGATGGAAATGGTCGAAAGCTCATTCTTCACACACTTGATGGAAATGAGTTTAGGAAACCAAAGAGGATCATTGCTTTTAAGGATGAAGAAAGTTCATATAACAATCCCTATGTTTTTATCCAACATCCCCCTATAATTATCTATGTTATGGTTCCTCCTTGTAAATTGGTGACTTGAGTCATCGTAGACTTAGAGAATGGGTGGATTATGATGCCAAATTCTTTGGCCCTTGATAATATTTCATTTTCTATTATGTGAGTGGTGTGAATCCTCAAGTTATAGACACACTGGAGCCATGGATTCCCAATGATTGTCAAGAATTGAAAGATATTATAACCATGCAAGAACAATTTCATGGGTATTTATACCATAATCAATTCATCTTTGTAAACCACTTTTTGCTCAAATGCACATTCATGGTCAATTGGACATTTTTCTTTGTTTTGGATGAGTATATTTGCATTCCTCTGTGGAATAATTTCAACCAATGTTGAATGAACTCTCCAATCATACAAATATCATCGTTGAGAATGTACCATGCCCAACAAGCTCTGCTTACAAAACACTTTGTCCAATGACTCGACCAACATTACTTATTCTAGATAATTATTAATATACTTGAAAAAATTTAGAGATATACTTCAAGATATGACATGAGACGATTGAGGTATTTAATATCCAAACTATTAAGTTCCATATGGAAGAAACAAACTTACATTGGTAAAGTATACAAACTCACATGTATTTCTCATCACCCAACAATCCTTTACTTTAAGGTAAGAAAACAATAAAACTGGGCAATATCCATAAGTTCTTAGTAGTACATGTTGTTTTCCAACAAGCCAAAGAAGACAACATAGGGAATATCCCTCCTTCTGATATTCAGGATGGCATATATTCCTATTTATATGTTTTTGAATAACCTACAAGTCTAATTTTTCCCCACACAATACATTAACATAAGATCTATCTAGATATTCCAAGATCTTCACTTCCCAATTGTTTTGTATATTGCATAATAGTTTATAGATCAAGAATCAATCAATAAATATTCTTTAGGATGGTAAGGATAGTCCCAGATCTTCTCCTTGTGGTACTCCAGTTATCTTTGTACCCAAAAAGGAACAATAAGAATGTAGATTCTGCGGATATTAAAATGCATTGAACAAGATCGATGTGAAAGATTGGTACCTGCTACCCAAGATTGATGATCTCATAAATTAGTTGAAAGGAGACAAATATCTTAGCAATATTGACCTAACTTTATTTATTAATGAGTACATATGAACCCTTCTAATTATTAGGAAAAACTCTCAAGACCAAATATGGAATCTATGTCAACGAATGATTTCCAAGTCAATGATAATAAGTTATTTGTATTGCCCTCGCCAATGTTTAAATATCTCTATTGACATACTTGTGTTCATGTGCACTTTTTCTCACAAAATTGGGTGGGGCTAGGTGCAATATCAGTGCTACATTTGTACCCAAAATCCGACACATTAAAATGGACACCATATTGAACTCATGAACCATATATTCCTTATTTAGGTCATGTGTGATAGCCTAAGGTACCACACATGTCCATGAGATTTTAGAGACAAATTTTATGACCTTATACCCTATCTTTTGACTTTCAACTATTACATGGGCACCAATAGCCATCCCCAATGCATCAATCCTCAATATGGTGACCATATCTCACTTATAAGATAAATATCCCCTACGTAGGATCTATGTGGTTGTTTAGGTCACTACACATGACCCATGATCTTGATAGGTAATTAGTATGTCCTTAGACCCTAGGTAGACGACTAGGCCCAAAGAAACATCCCTAATGTTACAAATCTCAAAATGGCCACCATATCTCACTTACAAGACAAAAATGTCCCATATAGGTCTTGCATGTTGTCTTATGGTCCAATGCATGGCTCATGAACCCTAATGTCATGGACCATGGATATTATAGCTTGTTTGGTGCTCTAAGTAATATGGTTCTCGTGGCCTAGGCCATAATCAAGGGATAAAATTAATGGAGGGTGACCTTAGTTTATATCATTTATCTTTAGTGCTCATGCATCATGTGTGAGGTCTTAAGACACCACATGGGAAACATACAAAGAATATTTGTCTTGTGAACAAGATATGGTACTATCCATTTTGAGGTTTGGAATAGAGATTTTTCTTATAGACTACACTCTGTTGCAGCATGTAAGTCCTACTTTTAAAAGAGATTTGGTAGTCAATTTTATTTTAAAAGAGATTAATGATAGTTTTTTTAAGGACCCTACTTTTAACCATATAGCGCTTTAAATTGGGTGATTTTGGAGGTAGAGTAATACATAATATCATACCAATATTTAATTATATGCAACCACCTCATCCATTTCCTTTTCTTATCCCTTGTATACATTTGAATATACCCCCTCCTCCAAGCACTTATAAACTACCTTTTGTTTAATGGTCATACGCACTAGGCTTGTTGTTTGATTGTCGAATTGTTTGTGCAAGTCATTTTTGAGTCTAGAAACCCTCCCATATCTTCAATGCATGTGTCTAGTCTAACCATGTCAAATTTCAATCCATACAAGCACAAATTGAAAATTTTCAATGTTGGCCCCATTCACATGTCATTTATATGCATCGGTTTCATGTACATGAGTAGGCGATGCCACCCAAAAAATTGGCCTTGTCGTCCTTCATATTAATTATTCTATATTCTTGTTGTTTGATTTTCTAATTGTTTGTGTGAGCCATGTTTGAGTATGGAAGCCCTCCCATACGGTCATTGCATGTGTCTAGTCTAACCATGTCAAATTTCAGTCCATACAAGCACAAATTGAAAATATTTCAACGTTGTCCCCATTCACATGTCACTTATAAGAATGGTCAAGTACATGAGCAAGTGCACCTTATTTTTGGGTTTTGATAGAATAACCAAAGAATATTTGATTATAGAATTATTTTTTTGAGTCATGTTTGAGTCCAGAAACCCTCCCATGTCATATATGCATGTGTGTTTTCCTAACATGTCATGCAATTTCAGTCCATAGAAGCACAAATTGGAAAAACAATTCAACATTTGCCCCATTCACATTAATTATTCTATATGCTTGTTGTTTGATTGTCGAATTGTTTGTGTGAGTCATGTTTGAATCCAGAAACCCTCCCATATCGTCAATGCATGTGTGTTGTCCTAACATGTCATGAAATTTAAGTCCATACAAGCACAAACTAAAAAAAATTCAACGTTGGCCCCATTCACATGTCATTTATATGCGTTGGTTTCAAGTACATGAGCAGGCGATGCCACCCAAAAAATTGGCCTTGTCGTCCTTCACATTAATTATTATATAGTCTTGTTGTTTGATTGTTGAATTGTTTGTGTGAGTCATGTTTCATTCTAGAAACCCTCCCATATGGTCATTTCATGTGTATAGTCTAACCATGTCAAATTTTAGTCCATACAAGCACAAATTGAAAAAATTTCAATGTTGGCCCCATTCACATGTCACTTATAAGCAAGGTCAAGTACTTGAGCAGGCGTGCCTTATTTTTGGGTTTTGATAGAATAACCAAAGAATATTTGATTTTCAAATTATTTGTTTGAGTCATGTTTGAGTCCAGAAACCCTCCCATACCGTTAATGCATGTGTGTTGTCCTAACATGTCATGAAATTTCAATCCATACAAAAACAAATCAACATTGGCCCCATTCACATTAATTATTCTATAGGTTTGTTGTTTGATTGTCGAATTATTTGTGTGGTTCATGTTTGAGTCTAGAACCCTCCCATAGAATCAATGCATGTGTGTTGTCCTAACATGTCATGCAATTTCAGTCCATACAAGCACAAATTGAAAAACATTCAACATTGGCCCCATTCACATGTCATTTATATGCGTTGGTTTCAAGTACATGAGCAGGAATGCCTTATTTTTGAGTTATTAAATATCATATAATAACAAACTAGGTGAAATAAGTATAGTTATGCATTAACCTTTCCGAGATTCTCTTAGTTTCGAGAATTGTTTAATATTCTTTACTGAACAGGGAAAACCATGTGAAATTGGAAGCTCATCTATCTCCCCCCACCCCTCACGTCACTCTCAATTCCCCAAAACCTGACAAAATCTATGTACTATAAAATAAATGAATGTGTTTTTTGTCATAATTAAGAAATGTCTCCTACAAAATATACTGACATACTATAATATGACATAATTAAACTCAAACACTAATTTATACAATATACCAATACAAGTCAATAATTCTATCAATATTAAATCAATGTATATATATATATATATATATATATATTAGATGTATTAAGGCATACCTCATACACTTCAATTTAATTGATCATCTTCTCCATCCAAGTCCACATCTATATCATCCGATCTAGATTCAACATTGCAAGGATTGGCCATATCATCATCGTCATCGCCAATGTCAGTTTCGATAAAGTCATCATCGATATCATCTTCATGAACATTGTCTCCTACATCATCTAGTTCAACTAATTCTTCAACATCTCCCTCTAGAACATGTTCATCTAACTCATGTTGATCCTCTACATCATATTCTTCTTCAATACCCTCTTGATCTTTCTCTACATTATACTTTACCGGCCTTCCTCTTGGATCATGTATAATAACAAATGACCAACCCCCTCTACCTAGAACCTATGAGTAAAATACTTGTTCACATTGACTTGGAAGAACATAGGGCTATGTTCTTGGCTCAAGAAACCTTGTATCTACCATGGTAAATCCATTAGCATGTTCAATAACAGTTATATCAGGATCACGTTGATTCAATCGTAGCCTATACCATTTGACAATGAATAGAACTAATTTTAAGGATTTAAGTTCACACTCAATAATACCTTCCAAATACCCATAGAATCGATTTTATGACAATTCTGGATGTTTGTCACTTCTAGAGGAAACATTCATCACCTCAAAGACTATAGTTATCCCAGAATCAAATGTTTTCTTCGTTTCATCAAACTTTTTCATGCGAAATTTACGACCGTTGCACCACATAGCCTTATGGTGTTATACCTGCAATATGTCAAACACGTAAAAATAACATCATCAATTGAGAACTAAGTAAATATTTTATGTTTGGAAAGTATGCAAAGAAAAATAAAATTCAACTTGTACATCAATATAATTGAAAATAATTAAATAGTATGGCTTATTAATATGCTTGCATGTTTATCTCTTAAACCATATGCTAAATCAATTTCCCTTTGTGTAAGATTGGTATCTCCATTGCGATGTGTTGCTTTAACTTATGAAACCACACCTTCCCATGATAATCCTTGACCATATTGTTTACATCGTTCAATCCATAACTTCATCCAATCAATATTATTTGTGACGTATAAATGTAGTGCATCCCACTCTCGACCAGTTGCATGAGAATAAAATTACAATATTTGACAAATGTATAATTACTTAACACTGCATACCTTTATAATTATCCATATTGAATATTAAAAATGAAATAATTAAGTACGATATATACATAAAAACCAACAGTCAAATGTATTATAATTAATCTACACCATCTAATAATTACCTTTCACCTTCCTCAATCTACCTTTTCCCCATCATGTACTCCCTTTCTAATTTGTTACTGGATTTTGGATCACCAATGCGACGATCTAAATCAATCTTAATAAACCGTGCTAACCCTGGAAGATATTCAGTAATATACACCATGGTCTGGTATACCATATATCCCTCCAGCATAGAACCCTCGAGACGTGCTCTCTGTCTAACCAAAGCCTTCAAAAATTTCAAGTGCCTCTCAACCATCCACGTTGACCTTGTGTGTATAGGTCCACACAATTCAATCTCCTCAACTTGGTGTATGATGTAGTGTTCTTGTGCATTGAAAAATTATGAAGGTAGAATTTTTTGTATTTCACACATTAGACGAGGAATTTCTCTCTTCCAATACTTTATATCTTCTTTATGGATTTATTTAGATGACAACCATATACAAGTGATGTAATCAAATCATGAGATTTAATGAAAATAAACAATATAGTACATAAGTACAGTTACTAAAACAAATGTCAAATATAAGTTCTACAACGAATTAAACAAACACTTTATGCATGCAAAATATTGCTACTTACCTCATGTATTTTCCAAGATCATATATAACATGTTTGACATTGTTGTCGAAGTTGTCTCAGAGAGATAGAGGTAGAACATACTGTAACAATAAAATTGTTTCATTATTTTTTCCAAAAGCACACAAAAAAGTACACCAAGAACATGCAATACACAAATATAGCAATATATAAACCAGAATATTTACCTTAATGAAGACATGCCAATTATGTGTTTTTACCCCCCCAAAATCACCTTTCTTTTCTAAGATATTCTTTATGTTCGAACAAAATCCTGTGGGAAATTCATTTTTTCGTATGACTTCTTTTATAGCATTGCTTTGTTGCTCCATCAATAACCATGGAAGAGAGATTATATTAATTTGGTCTCCATCATTATTTAATTCAATGACATCTTTCATTGCATGATTGGCTTCCTGAATGTCACTGTAAATTTTGACATTTTTTTCTTTGGCACTCCTTCCATCCAATATTCGCCATAATGTTTTAGCTACATTCTTTTTTATATGCATTGTATCAAACAAATGAACAATTTGTAGGTTCTCATAGTAGGGAAACCTATTGAATTGTTTGGGGTAAATTTTCATTCCTCGTGGAATCCCATTAACACCTTCATGATCACGACCATCATGAATCATAGTTAAATAAATTACAACAATCATTGTCAATTACAGTAAATTATCAAAACATGTTATAAAATAAATAAATTAAAAAACATTTCATATATGGTGATCATAGATAGACAATTTGATATGTACCTTGACAATTTCTATTATATTGAAACTTCCATAGGTGAGGTGTCATTCTCTGTGGTTTTAATGCGGTCTCTTCTTTCCCATTGAAAATATGTTTTTCGGTAGTTCGATACCTATGATTCTTAGAGAGGAAGTGCCTATACTCATCAAACACCTCATTTCCTAAACTTTTTGATCAACGAGATTTCATCTTAGGACCACAAACTAGACATGAAAATTTTCCCTTTGTTTGAAGACCTACAAGAGATGGATTAACTATGTCAATTATAATATATTATATATAATGAATGAATTATTTAAAAAGCATGCATGATTAATATATCAACTTCATAAAATTAAATACTATTAAAGTGCACGTTATAATTACATACCACAAAAATGTGTTAGCCCTAGAGCATCATGAATTGTCCATGCAAGCATTGCATGGAATTTAAATTGAAATTGCCTTTTCCCTATTGGTCTAGAGACATCATACATGGTGATGTCATTCCATAGCTTTAGTAGCTCATCAATAAGAGGCTCGATATATACATTCATATCTTTAATTTGGTACTTACCTAATTGATTTGAACATATACAATACATAATTATTACAACTATTTTACATACATAAATAATATATATGAGTAAATGAAAATAAATATATGACATTATGCAACAAATACAATAAATGACTTGCTACTGCATTAAAAAAACATTGTTATAAACAAACACCTAGAACAATCATTGTCAACATTATATGCTCCCTCTTGATTGACATCCATGGAGGAATGTTATTGTTGATAACAAAAATAGGCCACACTGAGTAAATATATCTCATCTTTGCAAATGGATTGACACCATCTGCTGCCAAAGAAAGCCTAACATTACGTGGTTATTATTTAAAGTGTGGCCATTTTTCCTCCATGTCTCTAAATGCAGAACCATCTGCAGGCATTCGAAGAATGTCATATTCACTTCTATTCTATGCATGGTAATCTATTAAATCTGCTAAGTTTTTGCACTGAAATAGTCATTGCAAGTGTGGAATAATGGGAATATAATGAAGAACCTTGCGAGGCACCTTTTTTATTACTTGATATGTTTGATATCTACTTCTATGAGATTCGGGGCATTTTGTTTCAAATTCATATTGTTTATAATATATAATATGATCATTAGGACATGCATCAATTTCTTGATACTCCATTCCAATATATTTCATGATGGCAGATAAATCTCGGTATGTGCGAGGTAAAATATTTGACATTGGTAACAAATATTGAGCTATCAAGCTAGTACAACAAATTTAAAAAAAAAAATGGTTAATATAATATCAAGAATATTAACGAAAAGTATTTCATCCATAGTAATTTGATGAACTAACAATAATAATTTTAGAGGAACAAAGATAACCTTTATCATGACCATATATATGTGATCAATGAAATATATTACATGCCTTAACATCTATGTGATCGATGTGTTTGAAAATCCATTCATAACCTTCAAGTTCATTATCAGCAATACAGCAAAGAGAAGAGTTATGTTGGATCCTTCATAAAGGGGTTCATATGTGATGCAGGAGAATCTCTAGAGAAGCACAAGCGGAGGATAGCTAGGTGCACTGGCACACATTTTGAAGAAATTTGAAAAGAATTCAAATTAAAGAACATATTAAATGTTGTAGAGATGGATGATTTCATGACATTGGAAAATGTAATTTCCTTTAATATAACTAAGTGCAGTACATATTTGATGTGTTCGATCTGATATGTCGATCACAAATATTTATTGTAATAAATTCCAAATAGTTGATAGCTTTTAATCTGATAGGATAGATTTAAAGTAGTTGGAGGGAAGAGCTCGAAGAGTGTTGTCCCTTGACCAAGTTTTGCAGATCCTTGGTCATGTTTGACCTATTTTTGGGACTTCAACAGGCTGTCGAAGGAGGAGCACAAGACGAAGCGGAGATCATGGGATCTCAGCCCCTCTTTAGGGATTTTTGGGTTTTCAGGTTATGTAACAGGTACGGAGATGTCGGCCCATGGGTTTACCCATGCTTAGGCCTATTTTGTAATATATAAATAGAAATCTAGGCGATGTAAGTAGTGACTGGTGGTTGAGTGCTAGTACTAGCTATGTGCAAGAAGACGTGATTAAGACTTGCAGAGCTAAGTGAAAGTCATTTGTAGTGCTTTGTGTGCAAACTGTGTAAGGATATGTGCCTAGATCTACATGGCCAAGGAGGATCTGGTGAAGTGCATGTAGATCTCATGTCCTATCTAGAGTAGTGTTATGATGTTTTGTGCCTGTAAGAAGCTTGACAAAAGATAATAAAGAGTAGAAGAGTTGGTGGACGTAGCCCCAGGGTGGTGGTGAACCATGTATAACTTGTGTTATGGTTGCTTTGTGCAATGTATTGATGTGTTTATGTGTTTACTTGTTTAGATGATTTGATATAGATGAATGATAGATAGATATGTTGATGTTATGTGCTTAATAATATGGATGAATGCTAGATCTGACCTATGTGTATGTGCTTAGTGCTTGAACGTACTAGATCTGGTTGAGTACTGCGATGCTCTGTAATTAGGGTTTTGTATGCGAAGTAGATCATGGTTTAATACTGATGAACTGTAATTGCTAAGTGATTTGATAAGGTGTTATAATCACATATCTATGTCCCAGCTAAGGTTGCAGATATCTGATTCCTGCAACCACCCTTTCTTCTACCTCGAGTGAGACTTCATCTACTTCACAAGTGTTGTTGAAAGGGCTGGTAGTTAGGGTTTTGTTGGTGCGCTCTTTAGTGTTGAACCCTAGGTTTTCCCCTGTGCCAACAAATGGTTTCATTGCCGGGACCTGAAACTGTGATTGCTGGGAACTAAGGAAGAAGAAAGCTATGTGCAAAGATTTGACATGAAACAGTGATTGTTGGGAATTGAGGAAAAGAAATAAATCTCTGTGCATAGATATGTTGCTTGACTTGTGAAGCTCTATGCATAGATCTATTGCTTGACTTGTGAAGCTCTGTGTTAAGGAAGGAGGAATATCTGAAGAAAAGAGGTAATATATGAACGCTTTGTGCTCTAATAGAGGTAAGAATAGTGAAAATTTTTAGATCTGGAAGCTTTGTGCTCTGCCGAAAGTAAGATAAGTAGAAAGTTGTGTTTCAAGAATATGGATCTAGGTATGTTTGATAAATTTTGTCCTAGCCTGAAAACTAGGGTGCAGCTAGAAGAAAGAAGATTTGATATGAGTAGATCTTATAAGAATAGTGAAAGATATGTTATTCCTATGCATAGAAATAATGTTTGGACTAATAAATGGATGCAAGATCCTAGAAACATTTTTTTACAGGCTAGCTACCATGATCCTAGTGCGTAGTACAGGAAAGGTTGGGGATCATTTAAGAGAAAGAGAGGATTAACTCTTTTTTACAATTGCAGAAGACCGGGACATCTTGCTAAGGAATGACTTGGTAGAAGACCCAATTGTCTTTGTTGTAAAGCTATGGATCACAAAGTTTTGGATTTCCCTAGAATGATTTCTAAACTTGAAAGCCTAAATATGGAATAGGTAGACCCTGTGAAAAGTCAAGAAACTGAGACCATGGCAGAACCCAAGAAGGAATCAGAGACTATACTATTACAAATGAAAGAAACCCTGAATAACCACAAAGATACTAATCTATCAGATATCCTAAAATAGAAAGAGAAAAGAGAAGTAAAAATAGGAGACCTCAACTTTGACTGTATTCTGGATGAGGAAACACGGGTGAATATAATGATAGAAAGAACTTGGGAAATTTTAGGAAAGCCTGTTATGATTCCTTCATTAGGAGAAATAGGATTATTTAGAGGAAAGTTGATAACCCTATGTGGAAGACTTACCCAGATATATATGAATGCTCATGGAACTTTAATAGAAGAAGATTTTGAGGTTGTTAAATTTATTGAGAACCACGCCCCATTTTCTATGTTACTAAGAAAACCTTGGATCAGAAAGGATTAGGCCAGAAGGAAAGAAGAAGAAGTCTTAGAGTAGAAGAAGAAAGAATTAAAATATTTCATGAATAGGAGGATCTCACACTTGATTGAAGAACAAGAGAACAGATCGAACCTATTTAGAACCGTGGATGTCGAATTTGGAAGAACACAGGAAGAATCAAAAAAGACTAAAGCACCTACCCCTGATAGAGAAGAAATATTGCCCCTGAATCCTAGGAAAGAATCTCAACAGCCCAAATTTACTATGTCAAGAAGAGATAAGAATCATAATGGAAAGAGAAATAATGAGACGAATATCACTAGGAAAAAGGCTAGGAATATTAGTAAGAAGAGAGCAAAGATCGAAAATTTATAGAAGATTCCAGAGGGAACTTTGCAGAAGGAAAATTTGCAAAACAGGAACTTTGTCGGGATAGTAGAATAGCGCCACAGGTCACTTCGCCATGGAGAAGAAATATAGCCATTGGAAACAGTATAATCATTAGATTGACACCTCGAATGGATAAAATGACATTTGTGGTCAGAAGGCTCACCATCAGACCATTGGGAGCGCGTCATAACGGACAGAACTTAATTAATGAAGGTCTCTTGTCCATTGGAAATATTCGTTATGTTGTTGTCTACTTATTCCTTCGACTGTTGCACCGAGAAAAAAATTTTGAATTGTATCAGAGAGAAATCATTGCTACTGCACTGTGATTAGTAGGATTGAAACTAGTTCTATTGTTTTTCACACTCATTCATCCATCCAATCAAAGTGTGTATGTCAGACGAGCTCAACGCCGCGGAGAAAATTTTTGAAGAAGTTCACATCGATCTCATGACCGATAAAGTAATGTCTGTAAGTATTCAAGCATCCTCGATGAGAGGAGTGCAAGCCTCTCCGTCAACTACTCGTGGATCTGGACCATCCCAAGTCATCACAGAAAAGAGAACCAAGCACAGAGATGACCTAGAAAATGTGAAGCTAATCCTGACCATATTACCTAACTACATCACGCCCCTGGCTGACGCGGTGATTCGTGATAGTGTGCTAAGAGATTTCGAGTACACCATGGTTACTGCATACCTCTCTAAGGGGATACACATAGTTAGAGCACAGCAGGACAAGATCGCAACGTTGAAGTTCAACTACTTCAACCTAGGAGACTGCAAGAACCATAGTATGCTCACCCCATATAAATAATTGACCAGGATGAAGGGGAAGAACTCAAAAATAATCCGCCAGCCGTGGGCGATGAACCTCACACAATCCACCTTGTTGAACGTAATGAAGATCCCATGCTTCAAAAGGAACCAGGAGTTTAATGCCTGTGTTAATCTCCTACTCTCATGTTACCATGGTGGCTAGTTATGGCTAGACCGACGTATCATAGTCGATCTGACGTTGATCCATAGGATCATCGGATTGAACATGAAAGGACCTGACCTACAGAACTTCTATCTGGGGAAAGCCACAGATCGCTCATTATCACAGAAGATCAAGGATACCTACGGCGATGTTGAGAAGGGGATGCGAGGCTACAAGGTAGCTTCCATCCAGAATGGCGCAATGCACCTAGCATGCCAATTAATTGTAGGAAATATAGTAAGGAAGAACAGGCCCACACAGGTCATAGGGTTTGTCGTTGACCTCATGGGGAAATGTGTAGAAGGCCTACAAATGAATTGGGTGAAGTACATAGTCAACCAGATAGAGTTAGACTGTGGCGAAGCTCAGGATCATGGCTGTGAGTTCCACTTAAGATGGATCATGATCCTCATAGAATTTATTTCTTGGGAGATGATAGAATATGTGACCTTCTCAGACATTGAGTCATTTGAGCCGCTTTCTACGAAGTTCACCATGCTCTGGTACTTGAGTGATATGGGAAAATAGTGGCAACTGAACAAATTTTTTCATATGTATTATCTCCAACTGAAGAGGTCTATCGAAGCCAAACCTCACATGAATTTGAACACCCTACAGTGGTTCTAACCCCTCATGAAGTTCTGTGTATATTGGCACTTCATCTATATCACTGCGTGAGAAGACGAGCATAAGGAGAAACTTCAGTCGTACTACAAGCTCATAAAAGAGGACCTTGAGGAGATAACTAAGGATTGGTCAGCAGAACTCCTTATCCCTGTTGATCCTGTAGAGATGTCTGACCCCGAACTTGACATCTCAGAGGCCACTCATAGAGAACATGACACACCTAGACCTAGCAGAAAGAAGAAGACCACAAAATTCCAAGACTTAAGCAGTGTATCAGAAAAAATGGCTTCAGTATCACCTGGCCGAGGGGGTGATGATGAAGTAGAAGAGATAAATGGAAAAGAAGATGAGCAGAAGCAAGGCGAAGTAACACCACCTAGAGATGAGGTTGATCCCTTGAATAAGAGGAAGGTTTCTCCCATGAAACCCTCTTCCCAAAAGAAATCCAGAGCCACCTTGGCTAAGATGCAAACTATGCTCATTATCAATGACTTTGACTTCATCATAGTAGTTGTTGTAAATGCTTCACAGGACATATTACAAAAGCATGAAGCCAATCATGAAGAAATGTACGATAGAATCGAAGTTGAACTCCGAGGGGTATAGCAGGGCCTTCATTCCAGTCATGCAGTGTCCGTTGCGCCCCTGTCGTCGGAAGAACCAGAGTTGGGAGATGAGCTAGCCCAACTTCGTAGACTAGCTGATGCAACCGAAGGTCACCTTCCATTCCCACAGGAAGAAACAGAACAAGCCACCCAGGCCTTGAAGCAAGTGAAAGAAGTAATAATAGAACAACACCGAGTTGCGGAGCAGGAGAAGGTTTCTCTCTAGACAAAGTTTGAAGAGGAGAAAGCATGGATTCAACAAGAAAAAGAACAGTTGCTCATAGAGCAAATCAAAGTGAAAAAAGAAGTCAACAGAGCACTTCGCTCTGTGATAGGTTTAGAGCCAAAGGTAGAATACTGAGTCAAACATCAAGTAGATAAGCTCACGGAATCTATCCAGCAGCTACAACAATGAATAGAACACTTAGATCTCTGAACAGTACCTGACACTCCGCAGGAGGTGAGGGATCAAAGAGAAGAAACTGCCTGAAGTGCAGTTGAGAGAATAAAGGCCCTTTCCATGGAATGTAAACAACTAAGTGATCCCAGTGCCCAGATGTATGAGCAACTCATTGAAAATCTAGAACTAAAGGCACTGGAGTCACAGCTCCAGGAGGCGAGGTAGCAAGAAGAAACAATACAGGCACAGTTGAATCCCTTGTCAGTCTTTGAAAGGATGAAGTGATCCCAAGAGTAGTGCATTTCTCAATAGCAGGTGCACACCATTCAGAGCAGATTCATGGAAGTGACTTAGAGGCTCCAACCTATACAGGATGAGGCTTGCCAACTATTCTTAGAGATCGAAGGTCGAGGAGCAGAACTGGAGCAAGTCATCACTGTGGCTGAACAGCACTTAGAGGGACCTGTCAACGAAGCAGTCATCCAAGAGTTCACTGATTAGGAGGCCATGGCACAACAACAAGTTGAAGCAACTCGAGCCAAGCTCGAGACTTTTGAGGCAAAATTACCTAGATCATAGTGACTCGGGATGAGTCACAGGTGAGTGTTGGGGGCCTCTTGGCCCTTGACCAAGTTTTGAGGATTCTTGGCCATGTTTGACCTATTTTTGGGACTTCGACAGGCTGTCGAAGGCGAAGCACATGATGAAGCAGAGATCACAAGATCTTGGCCCCTCTTTAGGTTTTTTTGGGTTTTTTGGTTATGTAATAGGTATGGGGATGTCGGCCCATGGGTTTACCCATGCTTAGGCCTATTTTGTAATATATAAATAGAAATCTAGGCGATGTAAGTAGTGACCGGTGGTTGAGTGATGTACTAGCTATGTGCAAGAATACATGATTAAGACTTGCAGAGTTAAGTGCAAGTCATCTGTAGTGCTTTGTATGTAGACTGTGTAAGGATCTGTGCCTAGATCTATGTGGGGAAGGAGGATGTGGTGAAGTGCACGCAGATCTCTTGTCCTATGCGGAGTAGTGTTTTGATGCTTTGTGCATGTAAGAAGCTTGATAGAAGATAATAAAGAGAAGAAGAGTTGGTGGACGTAGCCCTAGGGTGGGGGTGAACCACGTATATCTTGTGTTATGGTTTCTTTGTGCAATGTATTGATGTGTTTATGTGTTTACTTGTTTAGATAATTTGATATAGATGAATGATAGATAGATATATTGATTCTACGTGCTTAAAAATATGGATGAATGCTAAATATGACCTATGTGGATGTGTTTAGTGCTTGAACATACTAGATCTGGATGAATACTGTGATGCTTTGTAATTAGGGTTTTGTCTGCGAAGTAGATACTGGTTTAATATTGATGAACTGTAATTTCTAAGTGATTTGATAAGGTGTTATAATCACAGATCTGTGTCCCAGCTAAGGTTGTAGATGTCTGAGTCCTGCAACCACCCCTGCTTCTACCTCAGGTGAGACTTCATCTACTTCGTAGATGTTGTCAAAAGGGTTGGCAGTTAGGGTTTTGTTGGTGTTCTCTTGAGTGTTGAACCCTGGGTCTACCCCTATGCCAACAAAGAGCCTCTTGTATAAAGCTTTGTATTGTTTCCTAGTAGTTGTTATTGTTAGGTTGTTGAATCTATTGTATAGGTTGTTGTTGAACTTGTTTTTGTTGGCACTCTGGTTATTGAGATTTGTCTCCATTGTAGCTGAGAGTAGAAAGTTATCGAGAGAAGTGTATGAACATATGTATATCTCAATTGAATGAATATAATAGAGGAGTATTGTCTCAAATGCATGGTGTTGATGTGTCTATCTAAATGAATGAATGGTAGACTTTTTGTTTATTTGGGATTCTTTGTTATTTCTTGTTCTTGTGTTTATGTATGCATTTACATGGGTAAATGTATGAATTTATGAATATTTAGATAAGTTTCAATTGTTTCTCTTCTACGAGCAAGTGCAAGTGTGCATAGTGTTTGCAAGGAGTGCGTTGACAGATTCGATTTTGACTCAAAAGCTTATAAGACATACCATGAACCTTATGTGTGCAAGGAGTGCATAGTGTCCACAAGGTGGGCATGACAAAGTCCATTTTGGTTCAGAAAGTTCTGGAGAGATAGCTTGAAGGAGTTTTTTCCGCAAGGAGTGCATGACCAATTCTTCTGACTCGAAATCTCAAGAGGAATAGTGAGAAATGTCATTAGAGTGGTTGGGTTTCAGAGGAGGACATGTTTCAAGGTGTGCACATGATGAAATTCGACTAAGTGTCGAAGGGAGTATTCTAAGGGAGGAAAAGTTTGAGGAAGAACAAGCTCGAGAGGGAGAACGACGAGAAATATTCTAAGGAAGGATTCCTTTGAGGTTTATCTGAATCAAAAAATTGTGATCCATCCAGGAGAGATTGATATCATTCCAAATCATTAAATATGGGGAGTTGCGCGAAGAATTGACCAATAGGCATTTCGGAATTCAGAGCCATTTCGGAATTCAGAGCAATTCGAAGTGTTGAAGAGGTGGGATCACCAAAGTCGCGAACTCATGAGGTGAATCTTAATCGTTGGTTACGAGGAGACATGTGGCAACAGATTAGGGAATCTAGGAGTTAGAGGTCCAGAGGAAGTAAGTGAAGTGTCGTGAAGTCATAAAACCTGAAGCACAGTTGGACTGTCATATCTAGGGAGACATGTGGTAGAGACCTGTGAATTCAGAGGAAGTTGTTTCGGAAGGAACAGGGGAGGAGGTTGCAATATCACTGAAGCCCGAAATGGCAAAGGGTTGGCCTAAGGTTATAGCCCACGGTCACAGAGAAGAAGGAGTCTAGTATGATATTAGTACTCACAAATCGGTGTCGCCAAGCACTTGGGACGGAGTTGCAAGTAGTCTGAACTTGCACGTGAAATCAAAGGGGCCTGTGTGAGTTTATAAATTGCTCAGAATCTATTGAAGGCCTGTCAGAGTGGTATCAAAGCTTAACAGAATTGACTTCTGTAGGAAAAGGAGGCAGATAATTAGGTTGATATCATCAAGTGGTATCAGATACATTAGCACAATGTCGCCTAGGAAACATGTGGAGCCACCCGTAGAAAATAGAGCTATGGAAAGGGAGATGAGAGAACTATGTGCAAGTTTGGATGCCATGGAAACAACACAAAGAAAAGAACCTGATGTTGGAGACGTCAGCGATGCAGAAAATGAAGAAATGGAAGTTGAAGAAGTTGTAGCGAAGAATGTTGTGGAAGAACGCTTGTTGAAAGTGGTTGTTAAGTTGGGAGCTAGAGAAAAGATAGACATCCCAATGTATGAAGGTAATTTGGACGTCAAAGAATTGCTTGATTGGATACGAGCAATGGACAAGTATTTCGACTATGAATATTTTTATGAGGAGAAAAAGGTAAAACATGCTATCACCAAGTTGAAAGGACATGCACCACTGTGGTGGGATGAACTATAGGATGACATGAGAAGCAAAGGAAAACAAAATATTAACATTTTGGATCGAATGATAGCCAAGATAAAATCTAAATTCATACCTAAGGACTATCAGATAAATATGTTTAGGAGACTGCAGAACCTAAGATAGAAATAAATGATTTTGAAGGAGTACACAGAGGAGTTCTACATACTGAACATCAGGGTTGGACAAAAAGAGAGATATGAGGAAAAATTTTCCAGTTACATCAACAGCCTGAGATAGGAAATCCGGGACAAAATCAGCATGATAACAGTAAGGATAGTAGAGGATGTGTACCAGATTGCGCTGAAATCCGAGGAGAAGTTGGCCAGGAAGCAGAGTCAAAAAAACAGAGGTAGAAGTCTAAACAGAGGCAAAGGAGTTGCCCATGACAAGACACAAAATCCCAAAGGTGAGATAGAGAAACCACAAAGTCACTCTGAGAGAGGAGGAAATTCCCGAGGAAGGCAGAGTGGTGGTAGAAACTCTTTTCCTAGAGGAAGAGGAAGAGGTAGAGGAGGTGAGATAAAGTGTTATGCATGTGGAAAGGTAGGACACATGTCTTGGGAATGTCCCAAGAGGAAGAAAGAAGGAGGTGAAGCTCACATTTCCAAAGCGCAGAAGCGAGATGTAGAGGTAGAAGGCGTAGAATATGGGAGATATTTGATTATGAAGAAATTTCTCTTAAATCCAGAGCCAGAGGTTGAAAAGTCGATGCAGAGGAACAGTTTGTTCAGGATAGCTTGCAAGACTAAAGACAGAGTTTGCAAGGTGATAATTGACAGTGGGAGCATTGATAACTTAGTATCCATGGAGATGGTGGAGAATTTAGAGCTAGAGACGACTACACATCTGACATTGTATAAAGTCTCATGGTTGCAAAAAGGTCATCAGGTAACAGTAACTAAATAATGTCTAGTTGAATTTAAAATAGGAGGATATAGAGATGAAATTCTATGTGATGTGATTCCCATGGATGTATGTCATGTTTTGTTGGGAATACCATGGAAGTATGACAGGAATGTCATTCATGATGGGAGAATAAATACTTATACCTTGGAGAAGAATGGTAGGAAACATATGTTGTTTCCAATTGAAGAGAAGAAAGTAAAGGAAGAAGCCAACACGAGTATACTTATCATGAGTGGGAATGAAATCCTAAGTCAAGTTAAGAAGGAAAAGGAGATGTAGTTTGTTGTAGTGGGGAAGAAAAAATGTATCCTTACAAGCACTTCTATGGAGTATTTTCCTGAGGAAATTCAAGAGTTGTTCGAAAAAATTTCTGACATAGTAGTGGATGAGTTGTTGAGTTCATTTCCACCTATCAGAAGTATCATCCATCACATTGACTTGATACCAAGAGAAATTCTGTCGAACAAAGAAGCATACAGATTGAAACCTAAAGAGAATGAGGAGGTGAAAAGACAGGTTCAAGATCTATTAGACAAAGTCTTGGTCAGAGAAAACTTGATTCCATGCACAGTACCAACTGTGTTGAGTCCGAAGAAGGATGGAGGATGGAGAATGTGTACAAACTCAAGAGCCATAAATAAGATCACCATTAGATACAGATTTCAATTTCCAAGGATGGATGACTTAATGGATTGTTTAAGTGGAGCGAAATATTTTTCAAAGATAGATCTGAAAAGTGGATAACACCAGATAAGGATGACAAAAGGCGATGAGTAGAAAATAGTCTTCAAGACAAATGAGGGATTGTATGAATGGATTGTTATGTCATTTGGATTAACAAATGCCCTGAGTAATTTTATGATGTTGATGAATGAAGTGTTGAAAGATTTTATTGGCAAGTTTGTGATTGTATATCTGGATGATATACTAGTCTTCAGTAAAAATGAGCAAGAGCATCTGAGGTACTTAACATTAGTAATGAAGAGGTTACAATGAGAGAAGTTGCTGATAAATTTAAAGAAATCCTCTTTCATGAAGACAGAACTCATTTATTTGGCTTTTGTGATCTCTTCAAATGAATTGAAGATAGATCCCGAGAAGGTGAAAGCAATTAGATAATGGTTATCACCAAGGAATATATTTGAGGTGAGAAGCTTCCATGGATTAGCGAGTTTCTATCGAAACTTCATCAGGAATTTTAGCAAGATTGGTGCACAAATGATGGATACAGTGAAGAAACGACATGAGTCTTTCAAATGGATAGAAGAGGTTGAGAAAAGATTCCACATATTGAAGGAGAGGATCACAAAACCATTTATTCTGGTATTTCTGGATTTTGGGAAGACATTCCAGGTGAGGTGTGATGCGAGTGGAATTACAATTGGAGCGGTCTTAAGCCAATATAATAGGCATGTTGCATATTTCAGTGAGAATATGAACGATGCTAAAATAAATTACTCCACATATGCTAAATATTTTTATGCCATAATTTAAGATTTGAAGAAATGGAGGCATTATCTCATTCCAAAAGAGTTTGTTTTGTATAGAGATAATCGGGCTTTACAATTCATAACTAGACAAGAGAAGATAAACTAGAGACATTCCAAGTGGATAGAGTTCATGCAAAATTTCACTTTTATCATTAAACATATTTATGATAATGCTAGCAAGGTTGTTGATGCATTGAGCAGGAGATGTCTAATTCTGCAGGAATTTCAAGTGAAGACCTTGGGGTTTGACCACCTTAAGGAAATTCATCATGATGATCCATATTTCGAAGAAGCATATGAAGCATGTGTGAATCATGTTCTCAGAGACAGAAACTAGTGGGTCAGATATCTGATTAAGGATGGGTTGATGTTCAAAGGATGCCAGTTGTGCATACCAAAGTGTTCGATGAGGGAGAATGTGTTGAAGGAAAAGCAACGATCTATCCAGACATTTCAGCCATGAAGAAACGTTTGCACAGTTGAACGGTTCATATTATTAGCCATGTATGAGAGAAGACGTGAAAAGTTTTGTGAATAGATGTAAGACTTGCCAGTATGCGAAGGGAAAGAAGAAGAATATTGGGTTGTATCAACCATTTCCTATTCCAAAGAGGCCTTGGGATGCAATAAGAATGGATTTTGTGTTGGGATTGCCAAGGATGCAAAGAGGAAGTGATTCCATATTTTTGGTAGTGCAAAGATTTTCACAGATGGCATACTTTATCCCATTCCAGAATACTAGTGATACAATGCACGTTTCTAACTTGTTTTTCAAAGAAGTTGTAATACCCCATGGGTTTCCCAGGAGTATTGTTTCAGACAGGGATACCAAATTTTTTGTTCATTTCAGGAGAACATTATGGAAGAATATGGGAATAGAATTGTCCTTTAGTTCTGCATATCATCCTCAAACGGATGGATACATTGAAGTGGTGAATCGAAGTTTAGGATATCTGTTGAGAAGTTTGGTCACTAAACATCATAGCCAGTGGGATCAGATTTTATCACAAGCATAGTTTGCATACAATGACTCAGTGAACAGAAGTACTGGAAAGAGTCCATTGCAGGTAGTGTATGGAATGAATCTAAGGGGAGTGTCAGATTTAATAGATGTGGAGCAGACGAAATTTAGGAGTGTTGGAGTTGAAGACTTCGCTGTAGAAATGCAGGAACTTCATAATTAGATCAAGGAACAGTTGAAAAGGAGCAGCAGTGAATACAAACCCAGAGATGAACAACATAGGAGGAAACTTCAATTTGAAGTTGCACATCAAGTTCTAGCACATCTTAGAAAGGAGAGGTTCCCAAGAGGAACATATAATAAACTAAAGTTGAAGAAGATAGGATCGTGCAAAATCCTAAGAAAATTTGGTGAGAATGATTATGAGATATAGCTTCCAGATGAAGTGGGTATATTGCCCATATTCAAAATTACAGACATATATCCTTACAGGGAATATGGATCTAGAGAACTTGAAGATCAGAAGGAGATCCAGTGGAAAAAGAAAATTCCTATAGCAGAAAAGTCGCAGATGGAGCAGATCGTAGATCAACAAATTGGTAAGAATACCAGAAGGAAAACATATTTTGAGTATTTGGTGAAGTGGAAAGGATGCCCAATAGAAGATTCCAGTTGGGTAAATGAGATGAATATCTAGAAGCATGGAAGGTCAATTGAGGAGATCATGGACAGGATTCCATGAATGTTTCAGCCAGAAGAGTATGATGTAGGAGCATCGCTATTGAAGCACAAGCGGAGGACATCTAGGCACACTAGCGTACATTTTGAAGAAATTTAAATTTTGAAGAGAGTGTATCACGCAAATCTTTTGAAAAGAATTGAAATTAAAGAACATCTTAAATCTTGTAGAGATAGATGATTTCATGAGGACATCGGAGAATGTAATTTCTTTTAATATAGCTAAGTGCAATACAGATTCGATGTGTTCGATCTAATCTATCTGTCACAAATATTTATTGTAATAAATTTCAAATATTTGATAGATTTTACTTCTATAGGATAGATTTAAAGTAGTTGGAGGGAAGAGCTTGAAGAACCTCTTCTATAAAGCTTTGTATTGTTTCCCAATAGTTGTTATTGTTAGGCTGTTGAATCTATTGTATAGGTTGTTTATGAACTTGTTTTTGTTGGCACTCTAATTATTGAGAGTTGTCGCCATTGTAGCCGATAGTGGAAACCTACCGAGAGCACTGTATGAACATATGTATATCTCAACTGAATGAATATAGAAAAAGAGTATTGTCCCAAATGCATGGTTTTGATGTGTCTATCTAATTGAATGAATGGTAGACTTTCTATTTATTTGGAATTCTTTGTTATTTCTTGTTCTTTTTTTTATGTATGCATTTACATGGCTAAATGTATGAATTTATGAATATTTAGATAAGTTTCAATTGTTTCTCTTCTACAAGCAAGTGCAAGGTGTGCATAGGCTGAAATTCAACTGAGTGTCGAAGGGATTATTCTAAAGGGAGCAAAATTTTGAGGAAGAACAAGCTCAGGAGGGAGAACGGAGAGAAATCTTCTAAGGAAGGAGTACTTTGAGGTTTCTTTGAATCATAAAATTGTGATACATCTAGGAGGGACTTAGATCATTCCAGACCATTAGATTTGGGGAGTTACGTGGAGAATTGACCGAGAGGCATTTCGACATTTCAGAATTTAGAGCAATTTGAAGTGTTGAAGAGGTGGGATCACCAAAGTCGTGAACTTGTGAGGTGAATCTTAACTATTGGCTATGAGGAGACACCTGGAAATGAATTAGGGAATATGGGAGTTAGAGGTTCAGAGGAAGTAAGTGTGGAGTAAGTGAATTTTCGCGAAGTCACAAAACCCAAAGCACAGTTGGATCGTCATATCTAAGGAGACACATGGTAGAGACCTATGAATTAGAAGGAAGTTGTTTCAGAAGGAACAGAGGAGGAGGGTGCAATATCACCGGAGCCCAAAGTGGCGAAGGGTTGTCCCGAGGTTAGAGCACGTGGTCATAGAGATGAAGGAGTCTAGCGTGAGATTAGTACTCACGAGTCGATGTCGCCAATCGTCAGGAGTGGAGTTGCAAGTAGTCCAAACTTTCACGTGGCATCAAGGGGGCATGTGTGAGTTTATAAATTTCTTAGGGTTTGTTGAAGGCCCAAAGAAACAATTGGGTTCAGAGAGTTTGAACATCCAAGACCGGGAGGTCACGGAATCCCCAAGAGAGAAGGGGGGGGTTGCCATCAATATACGTTCTCAAGTAGAGGTAAATCATGAACATCACCAAAGTCATAATTTTCATGATCATCATCGTCCATTCTAACATTAAATGTATCATGTATCAATGTATTTGTACCATCATCCTCAAATATGTTATCAACATGATCATCGTCTTCCATATGATCATTAACTTGATATTCAGTATTCCCAGCTCAATGTTCCTCCAGCCCTTGTTCTGCAACCACATTCTCCATGTGTGGATATGCACTAGGAGGCCTTTCCTTTATAATTACAAACCATCAAAATATATTAATGTATATATAACAAATATAAAAATGATACATACATTTACAAAAACGATCAATGTAAAGACATATAGAATGAACAACTTACCAATGGATGATATTCGTGCCCCCCTCAATGTGTCCATGTTCTCTACAATGTATTTTAGTTGTTGAGATCTTTAATATTCTTCTATTAAATCCCCTGCATTGACTATAAGGACAATAACAATTCCCATCACCCTTTATTTTCACTCCATCCCACAATCTAGCAAGTAGTTGTCGATTTTCTTCTTGTGGATCAAGAATATTGTTATGTGACATTTTCTTTTACCAATCTTGATTGACGATTATTGATCTTAAAAAATCAAGCTCCACACCTCAAAAAATTATAATGATAGTAACAAATAAAATAATTATGTTTTTTTGTAGGAAAAACAGTCCTTGTAACCTCTGCAAGTCATCACTAGTATAGAAAAACTCTCGAAATGTTTCTAGCATTCCAGGTTTTTATAAGGAAATAGACGTCGGATTTCCAACGAATGTTGACTATTGACTATTAATGTGATAAATGTGAGGAGTGGTTGACTAATTCTAGGTCAAAGGGAAATGTTTCACGGATATTTTGTGGGAGTCAGATATCCAACACCTTCTCGATGGTCGTCGGATATCCAACTACATCGGGGCCAATTCAAAAAAACACAAAAAAATAACAATTTCTAAAGGTAATATCGGACGACGATGCAAATATTTTGGGTGGTGTTGGAGGATGTCGTCGGATTTTGGATTCAAATGTAGTTGTGGGAAGGCTGGAGCAAGTGGAACTGAACATTGATGGGGTAAAAAATAAAGCAAAATGTGAAGTGATAGAGATTATGGATGACTTAGATCCCTATCCATCTCTACCTTGCATTGACTGGGAATTTGATAACAATGTCATACTAAATTTGAAGCAACGGTAGATGTCTTTTGAGACAAACACCTTTTGCATCATTGCACCACTAGATCCAAATGAGGGTGGAAGATATAACAAGATTGTACATAAATATGCACAGAGTTTGATCATCAAGAAACATATACAACATCACAGGATGCAAGGAGGATTATGTGAATATAGAAATCGATGTTGAACTGAGATGGAGAAGTTTCCATTCCTATGACATGGATTTGAAGGATGTGATGGCCAAATGGAAGAATAAGTTGTATGAGTTATCAACCAAGAGATGTGCATAAATCACCAAATCAATGTGTTGCATCATAATAAAGTTTTGCAACCTATCAAGGTTTGATGGGACAGGCCCGGTAAACACATTTCTAGCATGGATCGAGTGTTAGGTTAAACATGACTTGGTGAAAGAGTAAAATTTTTTAGGTGAACAGAGGTGGTTTTGGTAGCTCATGGTTTTAGATCCCATGGATTTCATGTAATGAAAGACTTTAAAAGGTTGGTGATACTCTAATATAATGTGTCAAGACATGAGCAGTGAAGGATCACTTGGCCAGGGCTAGGAGGTTGGATGAATTGACTGAGTTTGGTCAAGGATCTAATAGATATATTTTTTGGTTTTTCCAAGTTAAGGATTTCTAAGATAAATCTCATGCATGATTTATGTGTTTTATTTTTGTTGGTTGATTATTTTATTTCTCTCGCATGTTTATTTTCTTTCATGTGGTATAAAATCAAGGAAAACTTGAACTCTCTAAAGAGAGTGGTTTGATGATGAGAGCCATAGTGAGAAGAAGTTTTTCTTGATTTCTCTTTAGCTTTGGCTTGATGGAGGAGGGTCTTTGTGTTTTTAGTCTAAGGAGAAATATTGTGGGCGTCGTTGAAGAATGGAATCTCCTCTAGGCATATATATAGACCAGTACAAGTGGATTCGATGTTGAAAGTTGTATTGGTGATGGTGGTGTAAAATCAAGCCAAGAGAAAATGCAGGGTGCTTCTTCTACATAAGTAAGCAGTGGAAGAAAATGATGATCCCATTGGGAACCTCAGACAAAAGGTTCGAAGGTTTGTTTCTTGCATAAATGTGTTGAAAACCATTATTGAATCGAGTGGTTATGCGCAGAAAGTAATTATGGTTGGATGAGTTTCAAAACTGCATGAAGAAGCTTCAAATATGCGAGATTGGTTCCATTGGCGGAACCAGACGACCTTTGTTGTAGTTGGAGCAGTGAAAATATCATGTTGAACTTCAAATACCTAGAAATGTGGGTGTCAGAATGAACATCCCAAGGTGATTTTGTTGACATATATCAATATGGGGGAACATGAGGATAAACATTGATTGTATTTTTAATTTGGTGCCCATTCCAGCAGAAGGAAACTTCAGTGCGTCGTAATTTCTCCTTGGTGTAGGTGATCATGAACTGTAGCATGACAGTGTATCTCAGGTGGACTTTGTCATGCCAGTGAGGGATGAGCTCTACATTTTCCTAGTAGCTAGACTCGAGTGCGTTGGTGATAGAATCAGGGGTGTGAGGTTCATGAGGACCTTGTCAGATATCATCTTAAGCCCTATATTCAGTGTTTCATCGAAGAAGGAATCCATGTCTGAGATCCCAAAGACGAGTGTCATTCTCATTTCATTATGTATAATCTCATCGAGGAAGTGATGGGCCATAGTAGAGGCATGTGAATTGTTGACAAAGCAAGCCTCGGAAAGGAAGATATGTTTGTGGAGAGTGCCCTTGTGAATATGTATTCCAATTTTGGTAGTTCAGTGTAACACCGTATTTTCTCCCAAGACTGTAACTATACACAAACATTATATGTTAATAACATGAGGCATGTAATTGTGTTTTGATTTAATATAAACACCAAACTATTGACTGAGAGGGAACAGCCTTGATAAGTACTAGCCATGATACACCATAATAAATTGATGAAGTAGAGGACCAATGGGATGGTTGAGTGAAAGGAAGGAAAGATGCTTCAGTGAAGAAAATAGGAAGCTTGCACAACAAGCTTATCTACGCTTACAAACATGATGGTTTCACCACCAGCACACCAAACTGATGGAAGAGACCATGTGAACATTAAAGATAAATTCATAAAGGTGGTTGGGTAGTAATGACTACCACAATTGGACCATGCGTGTAAGGAATGGACAATTGAATGGCTGACAGGAACGTACCAAAAACTGCCCCTTCAGATTGGAAAAAGGGTGGATTGTAGGTTACTTTTGTAGTATTCAACAGAGAGCCTGAGGAATGAAGAGAGGCGGGTAAAAGGAATTTCAAACAAACACAAAGGTAGATATGGAAAATAAATATAGATTAACAAAGAAAAGAAGAGAGCCCCAGTGGAATGAGAAACAAATCATAGAAGATGGATGTGTTGATCAAGAAAGAAGAGGATAGCTTTCTGGAAGAAAATAGGAAGCTTTTCCAAGCTGAGAATGATCACCCTACACAAATATGACCGAGATCATGAACTAGAGAAATAGGGGTCTGTAGCTTGGTGCTTACTAGATAGAAATTGGCACTAGTAAGGGGAGGTCATTGAGGGACTATTAAGAAGAGAAGGGACTCCCTTGTGCGAAGGAAATCCAGTTGAGAAACCACCTGATAAATCTGTAGAGACCATGACCTCAGTAGGAAGTGGAAATGTATGTTGTATCAGATGGAAAAGGAGAGTAACCTTCTCACATCATCGCAGACTTTGAGCCCTACTGAGTCAATTTCCTTGGTTGTATCATGGCTTGGCATGGGGATGTCATGTTGTAGGAAGTGACTCTGCAACAAGGCCTAAGGTTGGGATGAAAGGCGTCCTCTATCATTCAATTGGATTGGATCATTCTTTTATCATATAAGTGATTCATTTGTATTGAACCGACTATGATTGTCTTATGTGATTGACTTATGTGAATGCTTAAATATAGAACAATTGTATTTTAATATACATATATATATATGAATGTTTGAATCCAATATATTTCTCCTATACTTAATATATGTCCCGAATACAGTAAGATAAACGGCATGATGAGAAACATTAATGCTTGGTTTAACCATAAAAATGAATGAATGAAAACTACTACTTACTTGAATATCCCATATGTTTATGGCATGATGAGCCTGCAACCCATGTGAGGCATGAATCCTAAGGGTGACAATCTATGAGACTTCAGGATCATATTGAGTCCTTGAAGGTTAGAAGTCGAAGTCTTGCAGGACTCAGAAAAATGGCTATGTCCTTTGAACGGACAGTTAGGACTCTGTAAACCTTGCGTTGGTTAGCAAGGAACCACTGACGTTGATATAAATAGATTGTGATCATTGATCGGTGGTTACTTAGAGTCATCGTGTTGGAGATATTCCTCGATCATTGTGGGAAGGGCCCCAAAACAAACCTATTGGAATCATACTTTTGAGAGGAAATATCATGTGACATGAGAATGACCCCAATGAAAATATCCCAAATTTAGACTAGCGCAAGTCGTATATCCATGAATGGAAGCGATGAAATTCCAGCCATTGATCATTACAGACCCCACCAGTGAGTTGTAAGAATGAGAGTTAATGGGAAGAATATACGTGAAGACGTGTGTCAACAGTTGTCTAGGTGAATGTATTTATCGCGATCCTAGCCAGCTTAGAGCTGGTTGTTTTTGGAAGGCAACCCTAATGGTTCAGATAAATCCTTCGATGGCCTAGAAGGGCGATCTTGAAGAAGGGATATCAGGAAGAGTGTCACTTACTTAAAGGTGGATGGGTTGAGTGGATCCTACCTGGTGGAAGGACATTAAGTTTCGACTCAATCTCAATCGTCTATTGGGATATTTTGATTCATGCTCAGGACCATTTATTAAGGAGAAGGGTATATTCCTTCCTTGATACTCTAAATTTGGAGCAAGGAAGTTGCTTGAATCATTCTAGCTATAGATGGATGGAATCGATGGGGAATATTCTTCGATACCATATCTTCATAAGTAAGTCGTGAGAGTGCTAGTAAGGATTCTGAGTGATAGCTTCAGATGTTCTGCATGGAGCGGATTCCCTTGTGTGGTGGAATTTCACAGGTATATGTGGATTCCATGTGTCAATGGTTACGCAAGTCAAAGACCAACGAACATAGAAAGGCCATAAAACGGGGCCAGGCACATTATAGAATAGATTAAGAGGGAGTTTTAGTGTGACGTGACCAGCCTCGGTGGTTGGGTATGTTACAGAGTCACGTTAGAGTAGTGTTCAAAATCTAGGCTTGAATGAGTCACTAAAACCATGAAAGACTGTAAAAAAATAAAATAAAAAAAATATGTAAGAACTTAGGTTATCTAAAATGCATGAGTCAGAATATTTACATGCAATGATAACGATGCTTGTTGTTTCAACGTGTATAAAAATTGAAGAGACTCATGGAAGTGAATGGTACAGTATAGTATGGATGACCTCATGCACCTCAGAGATGAAGTATTTTATGGCTGGAGGGATAGGGAAACCCCTCCATATTTGATGGCCACAGTGAGGAGTTTAAAGGTGGATAATGAGACGATTATGAGGGCCCATGCCAAATAGTAAGAGTTGAATGCAATTCTACTGCAAATCATGTCTAATATTCAAAATTATATGCAACAAGGTCCTATGAATGTCGAGCTATAGTAGTCGAAGAGGTTGAAAACCCCTTCGGATGCCCAAATGCATGAATTGTCTCACATCGATGTGGGAAGGAGTTCTTCCAAAAGAAAGCATTGAAACATTAAAAAAAGTGTATCAAGTGGAGTAAATTCCATGGATCCCTCTACTCAAGAGACTAATCTTCAGGACATCCCAATAGTGGCACGAATTCCAATACTTCTAAGAAGAAAAAGAGGAAGAAATCTCGGAGTTTTGTGACTGAAGAATTCGATAAGGATAGGTTTCCTACCTTTGATGGTGAGATAAAGAAGGGATAGGAGGCCGAAGCATGGATATTCAAATTGAAAAATTATTTCCTAGTACATAAATACTCAGAAAATACCAAGGTAAGGATTGCAGTGTTTAACCTGAATGGTGGGGCTTGAATTTGGTGGGAATATCTCAAAGAAATCAAAAGGATAAAGGAAATAAAGTTAACCTGGAAATAGTTTGAGAGATACTTTCGCAAGGCTTACCTATCTGAAAATTATTATGAAGGTTGTTATCCTCATTTTGTGGATAACTAAGGAGATGATGTCTCGAGGCCCTCAGGTTGTAGATAAGGAGTGTCAATATACTACATTACCATCAGTACCCTTTGAATATATGGAAACCCCACTCACCACCACAGATGGTCACGGGTTTACAAATGGCATCCACCACACCAGTAGGTTTCTGGAAGGTAGTGGGCCTTGCTCCATGAGGTACAAATCAATATTATGGTGAGCAGCATTTAAATACCTAAGTCATTTGATTATTTTGTATCTTAGATTTCTCTAGATTTCATGATATGTGCTTGGAAATTATTCCTTTTTCCATGATTCACCTTGGAAGTTGACATTGTGCCCTAGTAAATGGTATTGTTGGGGAATGTGTTAGCTACTGGGAAATCCCTTAATGAGCCATAGTATTGTTCCCAGCCATACTTACCATTGTCCATCATTATTCCCCTCCATTTCCTTATCTCTTGGGATTTTAGGGTGTATTGATCCAAGAATGGGTTGTCCCTCATTCTATGGGAAGAAGGGGCTAAAGGCCCAGAGGGGTTTGTGTTGGGTAAAATATAAAATCCTTATATAAATCTTCTATATGCTTCGCCCATGGATCACCCAAGAAATAAATGAAATGCCTATCTTCGAATAAAAGGGGACCCACAATATAATAAAGAAATGCTTGAAAGGTTATTGAAGGATAGGAGGTCTCATCATGATCCGACCTATCATGTCCATGGATATCTAGTCGTATGACATTGTCATCATATGATCACCAAACCAGGGAAATGAATATTAGTTGCATGGCTGAGAGAAAGGGGGGATCATCACGAGCCATCCTTCTCATTTACATTAGGCATGTGTGGGTGACATTTCCACCACCTGGTCACCATGCCAGGGAAGTGACCTTCAATCTCTCCTTGTAACAGACTTTTCATATGATAATACAAATCACAATTTTCTCTCTCTATTGATATCAGATTTTCATCCTTTCTTCTGTACTTTATTTCAAGCTTGTTTTAACTGCTAAATGACTGTCATATCATTAGTTAGTTCATAGGCTTGACTTAATAGTATTCTTCACTATATTATTTGACCCATCACATCTATGGTTTTGGTTAATAAGTATAGATTTCTTCACCCATTTTAAAGTTATTATCTGATTATTGATCCTTGAGAGCATTGGTTCATTTGATTATTCATTTTGACTATCTGGAGGCCATACTGTAGTTGAGTTATCCCATTGATCCACACATACAAAAACATAAAAACAAGTTTACTTTAAGTTACCAAGCATCTTTGACCTACAACCTCAAAGAGTTTCTTGGAGTAATAACAAATAGGCATCGTTGTCGGGGACTGAAGACTAAAGTTGAAGATAACTTCCCTGGGAAACGCCATAGAGTTGATCCATTGATGATAGACAAGGATCAGAGATCAGAATCGGTTGTAATCGTCTATATGGCAACTCCATGAAGGAAGATTCAGTGGAAACTCTATTGTTCATAAATCTGTTGGCGACTCCACGTATATGAAATGAACAAGAGGTATGTTTTTTGCATTTTATCAAGTATTTCTGGTTACCCTCATCCAGTTCCTAGTAAATATGAATGGGAAAGAAGTATTCCCATATTTCGAGGAGAAGAATGGGAAGTACCAACGGACACCTGCTGGATTTTCATGACTTTATTAATCGACTTGAAATTATACATGAATATGTTCAAATTAAGATTTTCAGGCAATCATTAGAGGGATTTTCTCTTAACTGGTGCCAGTCTCTTCCAAATGCAAGTATCAGTTCTTTGGCAAATTTTCATGTTGCCTTCCATTTGTTTTGCAAAACAAAGTTTTCATCTGATCTTCTTTATCCAGAATGTTGTCATGAATTTAGTGTGTTGAATAAAGATTCAGATAATTATGAAGACTTTGCTGCAGCAGAAGATATTTCTCATCATGATCAAGAGATCAGTGATCCACATTATGATAACCATAGTGATCCTTTTGTCATTGTATCAAATGCATCTAATGACTTAGGTCGTCATGAATATGATATTGTCCCCTCTGAAAACCCCAAAGATGATTATCAGATTGACACATTAGCAGGTGACAGTTTCAGATCTACAACGGATTCTAAGGGCAGCCCTCAGTTTTCTGATTTGCAGACCAAGGCATATTTCAGCAGATATGAGAAGGAAGGTGAGGAGCAGAAAGTTACAAATCAACAGTTGAGCTTGTATTTTCATTTGACCGAGGAAGAATAGTCCACATTCAACATTGACATCAATGAAGGAAGCAAACAGCAGAATTTCAGTTTTTAGTTGGAATAGCAGCATAAAGAGGTATTTCTTTGTGGATTTGATGACCCTATTGTTGATTATTTGCAATCTATGAGCAGCATATGTGTTAAAGTATTTTTTTCAGATGAAAGTTGGCTTTATCATTTGTTCAAACTACTTTTATGTTGGCTATGCATTCCATTATTTTTTGGGTCAAGATCAAGAACAAGTTCAATAAATCAATTTCTGATATGGCTTCATTGGAAGCATGAGTTTACTTGATTGAGCATCAGTACAATGGTTAGAGTAGGAGTAGAAGAAAATAAACTCGTTCTCAGAGCAAGTAGACTCTTTTAGTTATTGGTTGTTGAATAAGAAGAGCAGGCTACAGGAAGGTTACAGTTTTGCAGAGATCAGTTGTTGATCCAGATGGATATCAGTGGCCACCCACCTTTTCCAACTGGCTCAAAACCATTTTCTGACATTTTTGGCAATTTACTATTTTTAGCGGTTTTTACTTTCGGGGCCATTTTGAGGGCCTAAATGAAGGTTTTTCAGTATCTAGATTCTCAATTATAGCTGAAGGCATGATTTATCCCCAAAAATGAATCTCCTCGGCGATACCTTTCCAACGGGCTATCACACGCCTAAAATGGATATTGTATGCAAAAGTTACGACCCCGGGAAGTTGATGTACTAGCTTACCCAAACGGGGCCCACATGACTTTTGGCATTTCATCTCCTAGGGTTAGGTTTTTGAATGTCTAGGATTTTTGGCATTCTTTCTTATTGTAAAAAGGCCTTCAGAGCCTCATTGTAACCTTCTTCTTGTGAATTCATGTTGCCTTCACATCTCTTCTTAGAGATAAGCCGCCACCATTCCAGCAAGCTTATTTCTGTTGCATTTAACAGTTTCAACTTATTTCGTTATTGAATAGAAAACCAGTTTTACTGTATCTCTGTTATTTTGTGTTAATAACCTGTTAATAATCTGTATTCATTTCGTTTTGCTCATAAAATCTGGATCAGTTGTATAGGCCAGATGACTTCATGCCCAATGCTAAAGGCGACTGGAACTACTAGGTTCTTGGAAACCTCACAGGGAGGTCTCCATCCCAGTTGGAGCCAGATGTTAGCACTCAAAATGTACTATTAAATTTTTAATAGATTTATTCATTTTGTGCTATATTTTCCCATTTCTAGGTCTTTTGATTGTTGTCATTACCCCTCGAATCTTATGTCAAGCCCTGAAAAAAACTCTCATTTATTGCTTTTTCTCATAACTCCTATGATTGTTGGATTATGATCTGCATGTCAATAAAACACATTCTTTAATCAGTTTTCATATACCTTCATTCAGTTTTTGGGTTTCTCATATCTTTTAATCAAAATAATATAAATATTAATTTATATTATTCTGCCTTTTTGTCCAAAAGCTTATGTGTGCATTTAAGAGTTTTATTCCTAAACTATCCTAAAACTAAACTATATCACACCAATCTCCTTCATATCTGCTTGATTCTATATAGTAAAGCTTCAAGCTCAAACTACAATTTCAAAGCCATAAATCAAGTTCATTGACTTAATAATTTTAGATGCCTATACAAAGTCTATATGCCAAACTTCATAAATCAAGTCATACTATGATCAAGCCACGAGTTATGCCATATTTCAAGTCATTTAAGATGAGTTCCAGCTTTGCAAAATCTAGGGCCTTGTTTCACCAACATGCCAAGAAGACAACGAGTTGTTTTAAATCAATATCTACAGGTGTCGATGGTCAAATTCATATGGTAAATATCGGATTTGAAAGGCCAGCTGCTAGATCTAATTAAGGTAAGAATGTTGTGGTTTTCTCTCAGAAATGTTTCCAGTGCAAAGAACGCTTAAGTGCTAAGTCATATGAAGAAGATCAACAACTGCAAAGTCAACACTAACTATGCGTACTAAAGGCTCAATGGAGCGAATCTCTATTGAGAAAGACATAAATGATTAGGTTGAATCAATCCATGGTTTTCCATGAATTCCATAGTTGCTTTGTTGTATAGACCATGCTTTGATGATAGTGTAAGAAAGATGCAAAGAGAAGATAACTCGGGCTCATTTGGAGATTCAAAATGGCGGTTCAGGCACAATAGCGTGTGATTGAACGTTTTGAGAAAGAAGCTGCTAAAATGAACAAGAGGGCATTCAAGTATGCTTGGGTGCTTGACAAAATCAAGGTTGAACGTGAACGTGGTATCACAATTGATATTGCTTGGTGGAAGATTGAGACAAAAAAATACTATTGTACAGTGATTGATGCCCCTGGCCATCGCGATTTCATTAAGAACATGATTATTGGGACCTCTCAGGCTGATTGTGTAGTTTTGATCATTGATTCTACGACTGGAGGTTTTGAGGCTGGTATATCCAAGGATGGTCAGACTAGAGAGAATGATCTATTGGCCTTCACCTTAGGAGTGAAGCAAATGATTTGTCGTTGTAACAATATGGATGCCACCACTCCCAAGTATTCAAAGGCTCGTTATGAAGAAATTGTCAAAGAAGTTTCTTCTTATTTGAAGAGGGTTGGATACAATCCCGATAAGTTTCCTTTTGTGCCTATCTCTGGTTTTGAGATTCGTCCATATGTGCAATAGGCATTTGTTTGTAGAGGAGATCATCAAGTCAAGAGAGAAGCTATATTTTACAAGGAAGGAAACTCTCATTTAACTATAAGGAAATCACAACACTTTTTGATAATAAAGAGTTTTCACTAGCACGGGAAGCGTATTTACAACCCGTTAGTCGTTGAAAAGTAGAATTTTCAACGGCTAACTAGCAAATTTCAAGGCGGAAGAGCTGGTGAAACCGTAGAGAAGGGAAGAGTGGTATTATTTTTGCACAGATCTCAGTTTGATCTTTTCAAAGTGAACGAGGATGGTTTCTAAGTTAAGAATATAATTAAAGAGATCTGTTTTAGTGTTCTATTCTAGTTTTTTAGACAGATGTTGAGACAAGAAGATAAAGAAATTTTACTATTTTTGGTCAAAGATATTATAATTTGTTAAAAGGAAATCTCCAGAATGAGAATATTATCTTCCGGATGTCAATTGAAGATTCTAGAAGGCATAGTCATCATCCATCATACGGGAGCAGTTGTCAAAGACTTCGTATTAGGATATGTTTTGACTTCCCTTTTTAAAGGATATGTTCTTATAAGTTTGCAATTAGTTTTATGATTATACTATTTTTAGTATTCTTGATCCCTCTTAATAGGATCTCCAACTATTGTGTAAAGACTATAAATCCTATGCTCTCTAAGAACACCGGGGGGGTTCAATTTTGGATACAGGAACTATACTATTTTGTAACAGACTTTTCATATGATAATACAGATCGCAATTTTCTCTCTCTATTGATATCAAATTTCCATCCTTTCTTCTGTACTTTATTTCAAGCTTGTTTTTACTGCTAAATGATTGTCATCTCATTATTCATTTCATAGTTTTGACTTAATATTATTCTTCACTATATTATTTGACCCATCACATCTATGGTTTTGGTTAATAAGTATAGATTTCTTCACCCATTTTAAAGCTATTATCTGATTATTGATCCTTTAGAGCATTGGTTCATTTGATTATTCATTTTGATTGTCTGGAGGCCATACTATAGTTGATTTATCCCATTTATACATACATACAAAAACACAAAAACAAGTTTACTTTAAGTTACCAAGCATCTTTGACCTACAACCTCAAAGAGTTTCTTGGAGTAATAACACATTGGAGAAATAAAATATTGTATTGGGAAACGTGGCTTTTGCTCATTTTTACTTCTTGCAAAGTGGATTGTTTTCCTTGAGCCTTGGGCACCTCACAGCCACTAGGGCATCCTCATCTAAGGGATACTTATTGTTTATTTTTCATTAATCTAGGCTCAAGCATGAATTTCATTCCAATTTTATCATTTTACTTGAACCATATAAAATTGCAGTTACACCATAAACAATTTGTTACAGTAACCAAGATCACAAGAAGAAAACACCATGCACAAGTACACAAGAAGTATTTTGGGAAACCCTTCTCAACAAGGGAATAAAACCCAGCAAATACTTTTCTATATTCTTCAAGATAAAGACCTCCCACACCATAAACCTAGCACACAAAAGGGTGCTCACAAAACCTAGAAGACTAGCACCCAAGAGAGGTGCGCACTTCAACCCAAGAACAAGTACGTGTTTCCTCAATGGGGAAATCACCTTTATTTATATTATACTAGACACATCAAAAGTAGTGTCTATTGGCAGAACAGGGACGACCTCAATAACTCAAAATATAATTAATAATTACCATATTAATTATCTTTTACATTAATTATCTTTCACTTTATGGTGGAGCCGATCGGTACCCTTTACATCACAATTAGGGTTACAGATAAGTCTGACTCTTAGACAATATATCAAGGGATCTCATATACCCACTAGTTCTCAGCCACTAGGGGCACATCCACCTTTGCTCAGCCATGGGGACATCCAAGTCTCTATCTCACTGCGTCTCACAGGAGAATCATCAGAATACACACTCACTAGTGCTCAACCACTAGGATCACGTCCACTTGTGCTCAGCCACAGGAACATCCTACTCAAAATATCTCTATCTCACTGTGTCTCACAGGAGAATCATCTAGAGTATCACATCATATCAACTCTCTGCACAAAGGAGAATAGTAAACCCATCACATGATCTCCTTCACCCCTCACAGGGGTACACATCATTTCATCTCAAATGGTACACCCTTCTCAGGGGAACATAGCATTCCATATTCATCTCAGAGAGAATGACACACCCATCTCATGGGAATCTTCCCTACATAGGGGCACACAATGTTCTTTCTCTGTCTCAGAGAGGAACAACACACCCATCTCATGGGCACACCCAAGTCATGGGCTCTCTCTCAGGCTGACTCACTTAGTCTGTGTCTTTGAGAATGTCTCGCGTAGTTGTAATCATCAACACTCTCTCTCAGCTAGGGAGGCATTTTCCATCAGGCAAAGTCTCGCACGAACTACTCAAAATTTGTCTTGGTTGTATTCATCAACACTCCCTCTCAGCTAGGGAGGTATTCTCCATTAGGCCAAGTCTCTCACAGAAGTACTCTAACGTCGTCTTGGAAAGTGGTTTGGTGAAGATATTTTCAATCTTCTCATGGGTAGGAAGGTACTTCACATGTATTGTTTTCCTCTACACCATGTCTCTGATATAGTGATATTTTATCTCAATGTGTTTTGATCTATCATGAAACACAGGGTTCTTAGAGAGATTCACACGGCTTTGGTTATCACAATGGATAGTGGTAGGATCGATATCATGATCAAATAAATATGTCAGAAGCTTGCAAAGCCACACTGCTTTGCGGACTGCCACATTCAATGCTATATACTCTACCTCTGCAGTACTCAAGGCCACAGATCTCTATTTCCTAATGCACCAAGAAACCATGGTAGACCCCAAGGTAAAGCAACAACTAGAGGTGCTCTTTTGTTCCACTGTGCTCCCTGTCTGTTGGTGCAACTATATGCATAATATATTACCAAACAAAAATTATCAACTCGGATTCATAATCAGTAGATTTGATGCACTATATGTGTCAATAACAGATAGGTTCCTATGTCTGTTTAGTATAGATTAGATAATAAATCCATTTAGAAACCAACACACTCTTAAAAAATAACAATCTTCACACAACTCGAAAGATGGAAAGAAAAACTCATAAAAAAGCAAAATATCTTGCTCAGGTGATGGACCTATTCATTGATGGCTCATGAAAGGAAAAGATGAACTTTGATTCTATCCCCTAAAACAACTAAACTAACAAGTGGAATGCTCCATTAAAGCTCATGTATGGTGAAATATGGAGATCCAACTGTTCCTGCATTACCACACTTTGCAACAAATTCGAATAGTGAAATCAAACAAAATAACATGAAATCAAAATAACAAATACATGAAATGAAAATCTACACTAACAATTTACAATAAGCTTACCAGGCTAGATCAGTGGCCCTTGTTGATGCCAACATGGAAGTTTTTAGATCAACAGATGATAACTTCTAAGAGAGACAAAATCATTGAATCCAAACTTGCATTAATCTTCAACAGGTAGGTTTACAAAAGGAGTCTCTTCATGAATCCAATCTACATCATAACAATTCTCCTCAAGGACCTATCTCATAACAATTCCCTTAATCTACATAATAATAATTCTCCTGTCCCTCATGAAGAGAGGGCACTTTCTTTTATACATGAGAGCTTTGAAAAGGAGATAAACATCTCATAATTACAGATCCACTTTTCTCTCAACCCATTTCCCTTTATTACAAAATATAATCCCTTCAAATCCTCACACATATTTCTCATATATCTTGGATAAGATATGACAACCAAATCTCCATGATCTTCTCCTTGGATTAGGATTGAATTATCTCCTCAAATATTGAAATGGTGGAGGAAGTATTCAAGAAGTATTTTTGAATTAATCCTTCACACATTACAAAGCTCACACATTTTTGAGATATAGATGAAAACATGTCAATTTTCTAATATTTAATCACAAATTCTCTTTTAATACTAAAATAAATGATTTGGAAAATAATAAGGTTAAACCCATATTTAATTATGAAATTAGTATCATGAAAGGTTAATAGGGTGATGAAATGTGAAGAATGATGAAGGGAAAGGTGGATGGAAATACAACATTTTTGAGTCCCAACATACCCCCCAACTGAACTTGTTTCATGTCCTCATGCAATTGTGCATGGATCTTCTCAAGAAATTTTGGCATTTGAATTTTGGCTTTGAGTGATGATAATGAATATTTCCAGGATGGGATTTACATGAGTAACAACTGACATTTTCTTATGGTTGGTTCTTGTGTGACAACCATGAATATAGAGAATGTTGGTTCTTGTGTAAACAACATTCATTTATTTATTTGTTCTCTTGTTGTTATGATAATAATTTACCCATTTACTTGTTGGAATAGATAAGCTATCAATGTGCATAAGGAAACATCACTGAGTATAAGAAATCCCTTTTTACATATTTGTGAATCATGCCAATATGGATATCAATGCTTATGAAGCAAAGTGCAACAGAGTATCGTTGGAAAAAAAAATGTTGGTAAATGGTAAATGAGACGAAAAATGGAATAATGGTAGTGGAAAAATGGAGTGATGATAGTGGTAAATCAGACGAAAAATGGAACAATGGTAGTGGAAAAATGGAGTGATGATAGTGGTAAATGAGACGAAAAATGGAATAATGGTAGTGGAAAAATGCAGTGATGATAGCGAATATAGTCCCCCCCAAATGAATTGGTTGCATGTCCTCATGAAACATGGCATGAGTCATAGAAGTGAAAAGGAAAGGGAGCATGGTGAGGGAATTCTCCAAATTCATTCACTCTAGCATGTAAGGAATTGCATGATTAAAGAGTAGAAAACAACATACCTCCACTTACCCAAAATGTTGATGAACTATGAAATAGGAATATGGTTGATGCAGCTCCTGGAGCATGGAAGATGTCACTGTTGTAGGATCATGTGAAAGGTGATTGTTGTTGTAGCTACGAATGATGTAACTGTTGGATCAGAGAATGTGAAGTGGAGGAATCTGAACTATTGTTGATGAATCATGGGAAAGAGGATGTACGAAAGTGGAACTGTGGTACTCTCGTATAGCTAGAAAAATATTGCTACAATTGTTGATGGAGTCATGGAAAAGTGTATACTCTTCACCCGTTGTTAAACCCGATGGTACAATTCTAGTCATGCGAATGGATGTGTCGATGTCGAGCATGAAGAGAAGTCATTGGATTACCGGCCATTGATGAATGTCGTTAACCAATGCGAAGCAAACTCACCATTGATGTCAATGAGTGCCAAGGTAACCGATTACATCTTGTGAAGTGTGAATAGATTTGTTGATGTCGAGCCACTTGCAATATCTGACAATCAAGAGACGATGGTGTCTTCCCATGATTGTCAGCGAGAGAACTTGCCATCAAGGCATGAAATCCTCCAGGTACTCAAAAGGAACTCTAGTCTATATCCAAGATAAGGTGTTGAGGTCGATGGGGAAAGACTTTTTGAAAGGTGGGCCTTAAGGAATCCCACATCAGTCAACGCGAGTTCTGAAAAAAATATTGGTAGGACTATAGGAAAGATCTCAGTAGTAACAGCGTTTATGGCAAGGAAAAGTAGTCATGGAAAGGGAGATGGATAGTTTTATTGACAAGGAAAAATGAGCATAAAAATATAAAGAGATGTATGCGACTCAGAAAGATAGGCGTGTGCAAACTCATGAAGGATAATTCAATGGAAGATGGGCTTCAACATAGGGATGACAAATCTTCTTTGAAGGAGAAATGGAGGAAGACATTCATGACACAAATGGGTTTATGAAAAGGTTTGTGTGTAACAACAAACGTCATGATGTTTATGATGAGTAACAACTCATTCAAGCAGTCAAGAAAGCATGTATTTTTTCAAAAAAAAATTGTGATGCTTGAAAATCACTTTAGCAGAAAGATGTGATCGGTCGCACACCTGAAAAAACTTATTACAAATCCTGCATGAAAACTTGTGAGATGTTCGAAAATATAACATGCAGAAAGAAGGACAAATGCGACAAAGTAAATAAAATGTGTTTTATACCTCTTGTCGTTATCATTGCGCGCACTTGTTTGATCATTTGATATCTTGATTAAGTGACTCCAAGAACAACTTAGACTAAAAAAAACATTGCTTTGATATTGTTTTCAAGAATTATTTAAAATGTCCATTTGCTAAAAAGTTTTTTTTGTTTTGTTTTTTTTATCTTTTATAAATTTTTAATCTTCATTCTATTTATATTATGTCTTCACTTAAATTTTTTTATTATTATTTTTTATAAAACAAAAGAAATAAAAACCAACTTTTATAATAAACAAACGATATATGTTTTTATTAAAAAAATAATTTGTTTATAATAAAATAAACAATATATGTTTTTTTGTTATTATAAAAAAAGAAAATTCTTTATAAAAAAAATTGTTATTAAAATAATTATTTCTTTTTTCATCATAAAACAAAACAAAAAAAATGGTCATCTATACCTGCATCAATAGTCAAGGCAATCGCTTGCGTTCACCTGAAGAGGAATATCCTAGGATTCATACTCCATATGCACTTTATCGTTTTGCAGAGGAAAGTTGTTTTTGAACCGTTCAGCACCGATTGTTATCACTTGACCGTCGGGAAGTTCATAGTTTTTCTCTATAGCCAAACTTGTTTTTGTAGTTTCCAATTCCTACTTATAGTCAAAGGAAACATACGCTAACTTCTCCTTCACATCTCATACTATCTCATGTTCTGCAGTTTCCGTAAAAGAGTACCCATGCTCAGTAATAATCTTCATCAATGAATCCATCAGATCACGCCCAACAAGAATCTTCATCAATGAATCTGTCAGATCACGCCCAGCAAGGTCTAGTCTGAGGATGGCATAAGGCAAATCATTTATGATAGAGACAAACACCATTCCTAAGTAATATGTCCCACTACTCGAATTTCCACTTGCATTCCAAGTGATGACAGTGCTCTTGGTGCCCAAGCCCCTCAGAGTTATGAAATAGTCACCTTATCCCTCTAAATGTTGGGTTTGACATTAATGATGATGGGGTTCTTCACTGGAACTGCATCGATGGCATCCTAGACTGTAGTGAAATCACCTTGAATTTTCTTCGAATCCACTGTAATCACACAGGCTTTACCAGAGTTCGCAAGAATCCCCTTCAGTTTTCGAGACGAACTCCCCTTCAATTCCGTAGAATTTTCTCCCAATTACTGCTACGTAGCAATGTACAAAAAGTGTTCAACTTCCCTTCCAAGAGAATGATCTTTATACAAGAAAGGTATGTCCTGAACCCTCAAACCCAAAGACTCCAAGGAATCAATCTTCAGAGTGGAGAACACCGAGTGAGTAAGTTTCCAAATAGTAACACTCTCTCTCATTGACAGAGGGCCCATGTATGCATTTTTGGCCGCTTGCTCGGCTCAAGCTATTATGTCAGCCCACACTATCACACCACCCCTGCATTGTATACTCCGAGCTTCCAAATGAGTAGGGTTGAAGTTATTAACAATAGACGAAGAAGAGTTTGAAATCCCAGAGTGTTGATCTTGTCGCCGTTGCTTGCGATATCTATTATGAAATGAATCTGCCATGGTATCGAAGTGTCTGGATTAACCTACAATGTGAGGAAGGTGATACAAGCGGAAAAATGCCTGTGGAGCTTCTTGTATAACTGAACAGAAGGGTATCCAGTGAACAAACCCATGGACACCCACAATAGAACCATAGTTGTCATCAACCCACGACGGTTGGAATATTTAAATGCACAATATGTATATGGCCACGTCTATGAGTCATGTAGCCAAATATTAGCAGTTAAAATCCATGAACAGATTTTTCGGGAGCATATCCAGAGAGAATCGCACCCAACTTATTCGGGAGATTGGTTTGGCTAACTTTTTAGGGGAAACCTACGCCTCTCTATCCGGTCTTTCTAGCCAAAAGATTGAATGTGGTGAGACCACCAAATAGTGGCTCAAGTCAACCACCACCTCCCCAGAAGCCAGACGAAACTTTGTATTGCTCGAATTCTTGGAGCGAACTACAGTCAGTCTTTTGGCGCTATCAATGGCGTCGAGCCTGGGAAGGTAGAGATGTAGGTTGGCATATGCCTTCAAATAGGTTTAGCATACCAGATTCTTTCATAGCAATAATTTTGGTTGCACGGTTAACTCCAGTCTGGGTATCTACGGGATAAAGGACAAGGGCAAAGATGAGAGAGAAAAGTGGATTTGTCCGTTGTCTTTCAAGTATGGCAGGGCCCCGATGAAAATAATTCATTTCGTGGAGATAGCCTGACCGATGCATTCATTTCGAAGGGGAAGTGAGAGAACACGGGTTTGATGGTAGTAGTCACCTGCGATTTGATCTAGAATATGAGAATGCTTCGTAAAACCCCTGCAACACTCCAGCTAATGCTGGCAGTCCTCTAGATTATCAATACATAAGCTATATATAGCCCATTTTTTATACTCAATATATCATGATTCCCTATCCCACCTACTTTATCATGTTAAATGTAAGTCTGTCTCTAAAAATGTTGAACTGTGCATATGGAGAAGACGAGCTTCATCAACAAATAATCGCAGAACTGTGCATATGGAGAAGATGAGATTCATCAACAAACAATCGCCAGAGTAAATTGATTATAAGGGGAGACACCATGCTTTGCCTCTGTGTGTTGAGGTGTCCCTATCCTTGAAGAAATAAATCTATTGGTACTAGCACTGTCAGGAGTGGCTAAAGGCCCTGTCGGTATGGAGCTACTGGAGTTTAGAGATAGCTGCTAGCTCTGGTTCACATATAGTTTTTTTGTTGCCATTCTTTATGAAGGTAGTCCAAGAAATTCCCACTATGAAGCTCAAAAAGTGTGTCATATGGATCCCTGTAAGTCGAAAAGGATGCAATATTTTTCTTGCAGCACAACCAGGTGTACATGTACCATCGTTAAATCCCACTACAAGGAAGGAATATCCATTCAAATTCCAAGACTGGATAGTACAATGTTTTATTACTGCAAAATTATTTTATTATTATTATTATTATTATTATTATTATATATATGTCATTTTTTATTATTTTATTATTCTTATTTTTGTAAAGATCTTGTCCTAAATAGAAAAATTAAATCATAAAACTAGTTTAAGGCAAAGAAACAATTTTTTTAGTTTAGTTTTTTTTTTTTTTTTTTTAATAAGTGTTATTCCTAGATTTAAAAGAGAAATTTAAATAATTTAAAGAAAGAAATTTGTTTAGAAAATGTAGACAACTGAATTGCAAATTAAATATGAAATTGTTTAAGCATATTTGCAAATCATCAATTTATTCATTCCTGAAAATGATTTTAGTCATCCTACTTTATGATCCTCGCGATCGCATGAAGCGCAGAGGAGAGCATACTTATTGAAAACTAACCAACCTACTCTACTCTACTCTAATTGGAAATTAGAAATCAGTTACGTGTAATCAAACTTCCAGTGTAACCATACACGCAATAGTAATAAGAACATATCCTCTTTCAGTTTTGTAAATGACAATTGAAAATAAACATGTGAAATTAATTGTTGAAACTGTCAATCAAAATAAAAAGAAAAACTAAATGGATCTAACCTGGTACCTGCTTGAAACCATCATTCGATAATGATTTCGTAGGCATAGTTTTCACTCCTCAGATCGTGTCGCAATTCCTCGTTGTCATCCTCGATCTCCTACTCGCATAATTGTTCGTCATTGAATATGCAGGCTTCTTCATATGTCGATTCATCGTTTGTTGTTGGAGGAGTAATTAATCCCTCAGCTGCTGTCAAGATCTACTCTTTGTGAGAAGAGGAGATCCTGACTTTTGCAAGGATCTGAGTGATTTGTTCCGAGCTTACACTCATAGTTAAACTGTTGTGCCTCTTTTGTCACCTAAATGAGAAAAACAAAGGTGGTTACAAGATTAGTTGGGTTAGATAAGCAAGACAGCAGTAAAGGAAAGGGTTAGAAGAATAAAGCATAAAAGACTAAGCTAAGAATTAAACTAGGAATGATAAAAACAATTAAACTAAAGTGCATAAGGACATAAGAGTAAGAAACAAACAAGACTCGTGTCACCAATGGAAAGGATTGCATTAGTGAAAAGAAAACACCAAATATAAAGGAGGACTTTGGGTCTCTTCTTCCTCCAAGGGAGGGCTCTTGGACCCCCAAGATTGATCTCTTCTTACAACTTGAAAACTTGAAAGAAATGGTGAAAGAATCCCAAGCTAATTCACTCAAAGGGTGATGTGAATAGCTCCAATGGAATGGTGCTAGTATTCTCTTGATGAGAAAAGAGGATTCCCCAAGAGAATAGCAGTAGTATAACCTTACAAATGAATTCCTTGAAAAAGTAGTGTACCCATGGCCTCCTTTTATAGCATAGCTTTGAGGCATTATGCAACCAATTCTTAGTGTGAACAAGGGGCCCTTTAGGGCACCCTTAGGTCTTTCACCAACCCCCCACTTGGATTCAGCTCGGATTTGAGGGTCAAATTGACTTGGGAGTTGAACCAAAAGTGGGTGAGGGGCCGACAAGAACCATAAATGCGTCGTTCATGGAAGTGCGTGGGTTTTCTTATATAAAGTAGCGCATCTCGAGCATGTGTGTGGGTTTTCCTGTATAAAGTAGCGCATCTTGGGCATGTGTGCATGATTGCTTTGGTGAATTTGGGCAATTCAATTTTTTGACCCAATTGTATAGTTTTTTCCTCTTGGACATGCATTTTTGAAGTTGTGGGTGAACTAATAGGTGTTTGGAGATGCTGGATTCCTGTAACCATTTACAGATGAAATTTCAGTGATAACAAATGCCCCCTGATGTGTGAGGTTAGGAGCACACGTATAGATGAAATAAATCAATGGTTCTTCTACTGAGAGGACCTTTGTAAGAAAGAGTGTTGAGAGGGATTATCAAGAGCGATCCATTAGAAGGAGAGGGGGACCTGTAGGACCCAAGCTTTTCTTAGGGTGTGGAAAAAATAAAATTGTGTACAAACGAGGTGGGCATGCCCCATGCTCGTGTCATGTAACTCAAAATGCAGTGACTAAAGTTGTTGTGGACGTAGATCACTACAGCGCCCTCCGGGGCGGTTTGATAATAACAGAGGACAATTCTGATGGTGAACAAGATCTGAAAAAGGAATTAAGGACACCTATGGGAAGTGTCAATAAATGTGCAGACATTGATAGTCTATCAAATTTTAGAGGTCTTCAGCTAATATAAAACAACTGCAATAGTCGCAAAGTAAGACCCACCGTAAAATGAGATAGTGTTGAAGTCAAATGTTAAGGGGGTCAATGACATCAGAGAACAATGGTCGTTTTCCTTGTGTCATCCGAGACTCCTCATTGTAAAGGTAATCAGATTCAAGATATGGTTGCCATTCTGGAAACTGTGTTGATGTCGATAGAAAGGGAGACACGAGGAGTAGTGAGATGCAAGACTGCCCTTGCTTGGGGAGCGGTGTAAAGTGGAAGCAACCGTGAAACTGAAGCTAGTGTCAGGGGGACATATAAATGAGGGTAAATTGTGACAGAGGCGTGACAAAATGGATGAATGCAGAGATCAAAAAGTTTTATGGACTGGTAAGATACTCGAGGTTTATGGATAATGTCAGCAAGGGTAGGAGGTTAAAAAAAATGCCCCAACTAAGGGAAACATGGGTTGCTTTGCCAAGAAAAGAAAGTCGCCAAGGGTGACGACAAAAAGCTATCTAAATTCTAGAAACAAAGGCTTTTTACAATTACCAAATGAATAAAGAATAATTTGGGATGAGTGTACAAAGATAGAAATGGGTGCCCCAGTGCAAGATGGTTGGGCCGGTTAGGGTGCAAGTTGCGTGGAGAATCGGTGGAGGGTAGGGGCCCCATGGGTGGGTTTATGTATGAGGTAAATGAAATGGAGGGAAATTTGTGGATGGGAAACTTGATTGTGGATGAAATGGATGGTTAATGATACTACGGAGGCGCATTCAAAATAGAACCTTGAAGAGATAACCTGGGAGTCCATTGTGAAAGCTAGAAAAATGATGAGAATGAGTATGTGGTTAATTCTCGAAAATGTGTAAGACTATTGAGACTCCCATCCCTAGGGGGTGAAAGAAGCATGAGTGTCAAAGTTCCAAGGGGGACTATGAATGGGACAACTCATGTGGGGGGTAGTGCTATCGGGTAACAGTACCAAAATGTAGCAGAGGTGACAGTACTGCAGAGCCGGATATGAGAATCTTACAGGCAAATGTCGGAGACTGTGACTGGAGATGCAATTGAGATTCAAAGGGAATGATTACATGCCAGTGTCGATCATATACCTAAAGGGGATGCGTTGGTGTGTGATGACCTAGTACCTGCACACATGAAAACCAAGTACCCGACGTGAACAATATCTGAAAATAAAGGACATATAACAATTATTTGATAATTTTGAACATGAGTAGGCGTACCTGAGTGTGTCATGGAAATATGCTCTGCCGGGGAAAAGGGAAAATGATAACTCAAGGAAAATGTTTGTGTACTTGGCCGAAGATGGTTTGGAAAATGGACCTTATGGGCTCTTGTACCAAAAAAATGAAAGTGGGGAAAAGGGCTTAGATATGGACGGTGGGGCCATAATTCCATCCCAGTTTCACTAACACTATGGACTATCGGGCGGTAATTTGGTGGGAAGACATGGACCTCCCCTTTGCTTGAGGACTTATGAATAATTATGATTAATTACATTCACGGGAGCATTGGTATGGAGTGTCAGAGGAAGCTCATGAAGATATGTGTGGCGTTTTGCGGCTAATGTGTGGCGGACATATGGGATAGATGGGCAATGATGAGTGTAATGCCCATATTCTATGCATATGTCATATGTGAAATTGGTTTGTATATGTTGTTTGCATGTGGTTGATGAATCTGTAGGAGCATGGGACATCCTTGGTGGAGTGGTAAGAAAAAGGTGTTCTTGAGGAAGCTGGATAAAACTACGTAGCTCGGGAAGAGAAGGACATTTGTGATTGGGGTGTCCTTTTCTTTCACATAAGGTGCAAGGGAGTTGAACTCGGGGAGGTAGTGGAGTGATGGGCTCTTTCTTCTTCCGTCTGCCCCCAGCCGCAACGATGGTGCTAGTGATTGGGGGTGAGGGTGGTGTGGTAGGAACAAGTATTGGAATCTACACCAGGATTTCCTCTGACTAATGAGGGAGGGATGGTTGAGGAACCATATTGGGTGGATGTAGATACCATACCAGGATTTTCCACTGGAGGGGGGGGAGATCTGTGATAAGTGGTGCGGTGACACTCTCAGGAAACTCCTGGGGTAGTATTTCTTCAACTGGTGGAACTTTGATAAGGGGAGGGGAATCAGTGATAGGAGTCTTGTCTCCGATGTCTGTTCCTTTAGAGGAAACCACACAAACTTGTGCTGAAAAAGATGGGTTTAGGAACGGTGGTGCTCCCTGATAAGTGCCCAACATAGATGGGTCTTGGAATAATCCAGGGCCAATGCTGGCAACTGGAAAATCATTCGAGCTAACATGAATAAGGGGGAGGATGTTATCGATGTTGGTGGAATGGTTAGGCTTGTAATGTGTAAGTTGGTCGATGGTGATGATATTCCCATTATGGGGGAACATCATCGTACGAAACACAGAAGAGGCAATCGCCTTCATAGCATACATGTATTTGCGTCGGAACAAGATATTGTAATCAAGTTGGGCATCAATAACTTCAATGTCAATGAGGATGGTTTTTCCCCCAAGTTCTATGGGGACATTTTGACAAAGCCCTACAGAAGATGTTGGTCGATCGTCGTAAGCTCGAAGGGTGATGGTAGAGGGTACTAGCTCAGGGGAGCCAATTTTTTGCCATAGGTGTTTAGAGATGATGCAAATGGATGCACCTTCATCGATGATACACCGATAAATTATGGTGTTCAATATCTTAACTGGTATCTAGAAGGCTACTGGGTGGGAAGATGTGGTTCTTCGTTATCTAAATTAAATGTGATCAGCTGCGTCTCAGCTGTGTCGACTACCCCCAAGGCAGAAAACAAGGATTTTCGCTGTGATGGATAGGTTTGGAGGACCTCCAACATAGACATGGATGAGTGAGACTAGGCTAAGTCATCAACCAAACTATAATTATGAGCATCCCTAGCATGAGGGTTATGTACATTTCGTCTTAAAGGCATACGTGGTATGCGAGGAATGGGTTCTGCGTTAGGACATGGAATCATCAATGGTTGTCTTGTAGTAGCTGGCAGTGTTTCTGAGGTGATTGGGGTAGAGTTGGGAGGCATACCATATTGATGGTTTTGGGTTGACATAATAATTTCTTCGCTGGTGAGGAGGACACTACGATCAACCGAATTCTCGAGTTGAGTGACGCCCGGGTTTGGATATTGCCCCATTTGTGGTGGGGTAGGGTTGATCAATTGTTGGGTTTTCATCACACCTTGGTATGGAATGGGGTTTTGAAAAACAGTTGGAGGTAGTGGTTGCAAATATTGTTGTGGGGCCTGCTAAGGGGCAAATGGTGTCGGAGGGCCCTGTGAGTTCATGGATGCCCTCATCCATTGGAGATCAATAATTTGGGGGAAATGATGAGTATAATGTCCAATCTCACCACATATAGCATAAGGGAAGTTAGTTCAAAGATTTTTGTTCTTCCCTTGTCATGGTATATTGGTATTGGTGCCCCCTTGGGGGGCGTGGTATTGGTTGCCCCCAATGGGATGGTTGTGGGGGTCATTCCCACCTGGTCCTAGATTGTCATTGTTTCAGTTTCTTCCTTTCTTCTTATGAGTCGGATTGGTTGTATTCAACTATTCAAATGTATGAATCTGTTGAATGGGAAATGGATGAACAAAGTTGACGTCAGCATGTGGTTGTCCCGGTGGAGGATTAACCAGCTGAGTTGGACTAGGAAATGGAAAATATGGATTTCCATGTGGATAGGATCCATATGGCATATAGGAAGTAGAGGTACTTCCACTACTACTAGGGTTATATCCAGGGCTTGGGGGTGGACCCGTACTGGATTGAGAGACTGGATATAGCATGGGTACCGGTGGGGGTGCCCCCAATGATTGAGGGGGAACAACAGGATATGATTGTTGGTAAAGGGGAGTGGGTAGTAAGGATGTCCTCCATATTCCCATGGATATGGAGGTGTACCATACATAGTGGGTTGTGGGGGGTATGGATTGTGGTGTGTTGTGGTACCAATCAATCCATCCATGGAGTGAGACATCCCAAGTTTGTCCTGGCCGAATGGCACGGGTTTCGGGGCATCAGGTAGTACCGTATATAAGTATCCTAACTGTGAATAAATGAGTTCGAACTATTAGGCCTTGCTAATGGCTTCTTCTTCAGACTGGGGGAAGTTGGTGGCCACATCTTTGGCAAGGAGGGAAACAAGTGATTTGAGGAACCAATTGAGACATTGTTGTGGAGTAGCTTCAACTTTGTAGAGACTACGCCGACGCCATTCGTGAATGTGGTCAGTGATGTGCATGGCAGAGGTTTGTTTGAAGTTTGAGAGTAGTTCAAGGCCATTGTCATGACGAATGGGTAGTTGAAAGAAGGTCAAAAATTCTTTGGCCAAGGATTCAAAGGTCGTGTGGGACCCATATTTTTCTTCTACATACCACTTGGCTGATGGGCCAGTGAGCATGCGTTGAAATAACCTCAATTGGATAGAATCATCCATGATGTTGTTTGAAGAACACCATAGGTGAAAGGTCATGATATGGTTGGTGGGATCGTCTCCTGCTTTTCCTTCAAACTTGGGGATGTCTGAAGGGAGTTTGGTAGGCATTGCGGGCCATGTGGGGTTGTGCAATATAGGATCATTGGTGAGTTTAGTCAGATCCGGTATGTTGAGGGAAGCCAAATATGGCATATGAGGTGGTGGCGGAGAATTAATTCCAGCCATAGTGTGAGGGTTCTGGGTACCTGACCCTTGGAGGGGACTAGGTGGGTTTGTACTTCCCCCTTGAGAAGAAGTTGGCCCCCTGCTTCCATGTAAAGGAGAGCGAGTGGATGGTTGACCTTGGGAAGTGGACCTAAGTAAGGTGGAACAAAGCAAAGTTGATCCCAAGACAGTGGCACTCACAGGGGTGTGAGAAGGTGGATCCAATGAGTTGGCAAGACTAGGGAATCCCCCTAGAATAGGAGGGATATTTAGCAAGTGTCTGGAACAACGGAGGTTCTGTGGGTCCCCTATGATGTCTAACTAGCTGAGTAGATGTGTGCGAATGGTGGTGAGAGAAATAAATAAACAAGAGCCTTTGCTGCAATTTTTGAACCTTCACAATATATTTCCCAATCAGATGTAATTAGAAGGGCATCATACATAAAGCAATTTGATAAAGAAGAATATATGTGGATATGTGGTTTTTGTCCACGTGGGAGAACAAAGAAAACAAAAGCTCATGTCCTCAAAAACGTAATTTCCTTCCTCTCAAATAGCACTAGACCTTCCAATAGCACTCAACAGTGGGGTCTGAAGCCACCAAAAGAGAAACTAGTGAAGGATGAAGTAATCAGTTATAATGAGGGGTAGAGGGTGCATATCCCGAAAGAGTTGGAGATATTTCCCAATAGCCACACAAAATCCGATCAAGGTGCAATTGCAGCCCACAATTTCCACCTGGGTAGATGTCCTAAAATTTGGTCACTATGTACCTCGGTCAAAGTGCGACATTTATATTTTCGGCCTAAGAAATGGATCACGGGTTGGATCCCATCCAAGAGGTGGGTTCCTCAAGGGGGACGCACAGAACAACCATACCTCAGCCTTCAACCCTTCACAGGTATCTCCCTGCCTTATGGTGTTAGGAACACTTGACTTGTGTTAGGATATTTATACACTTAGGAGTTAGTTAAGATCTACTTGGTCTAATATGTCATTAGGAAAAAGTGTGTTTCTTTAGTATGCATTAGTATGCATTTGTAGTTAGGAAATCCGACAGTCACGATATGTTCCCGACATAGAGTGATCCGACAGTTCATACTCTCCTCGATCTAAACGGCCATTGATCCGTGGCTTAACACTCGATTGGTCCATGATCTCTATTTAAAGAGAATGGAGGTTCATTTGTCGATGATCGATTGTGAGAAAATCTCTTGTAAAATCTCTCTGTAATCCTTTTCTTTGCATTAATAAACTGCTCCAAGTGGTCGCGTTGGTTGGGGTCGTGGATGTTTCCCCGTAGGGGTTTTACCACGTCAAAACATCAGTGCGTTGATCTTTGATATGGTTATGTGAGTGGTTACTGAAGGTTTTTTTCCTCTGTTGGAATACCTATGTTGTCGAACATGGTATCAGAGCCTGTTTGAAGACCCGCTCCTGTTGTAGATAGAGATCGTGAAGCCGAGTTGTCTCATCTCTATTTTCTGAAATTTCTGTACATTTCTGGGCTGAGAGGATTGTTCCATTGCGTCTGGAGCACTCGTTTCATTTAGGAACACTTTTCGTTTCACTCGAAAAGATTTCCATTTGCCCAAGATACGGCCATTACAGTCAGATCCGGAGGTATAAAGACTGAATACGCATTTTTTAAATTTCTGCAAAGTCTTATTTTGATTTTATTTCGGTTTGTATTTTTTATTTCCAGGTTGCTACTCTTTTAGATATGTATATTCTCTTTGCCCCGTGCCCTATTTGATCTCGATAAATCAGAAACAGATAGGAAAAGGTGCATATTCTGGGTAAGCTAACCGAGATCTAACCCTTGTTGTCATCAAGAAGCGAAATTTTTTTCTTGTGTGAAAACAGTTTTTTTGAGCATGCTCTCCAAGGCCGTCTTCAACAAAAACAACAACCCTAATCCTCCTTCTGAACATTACAACATGTTTTTCTAGACCATGTTTTTCTAGTTCAAGTCTCTCTTTTGTTACTTTTTTTGAAAAAGTTCATGCTAAAAGTTGTAAAGTGCATTTCACTTCAAGTATAAAAGTGAAACACTATAAGTAGCTTTATATTTTATTTTAGAGTTATTTATTTTGTATGCAACTTTTTTGTTATAAGGTAACTTCATTGTAAAAGTGATCCCCACTTCTCTTTATAAAAGTGGGTCACTTCATAAAGTAGCTTACACTATCACGCGGTTATTTGGTTACCATTTATGTCTTTTTTTAAAAAGGGCATAACTCCCACATCGAAAGTTCGTTTTCAGTGTTGCTTTTTTTAAAATCGCATAACTTTTTGAGATACTTCCATCCAAATCATTAGTTTTAGTTTTTAAATCCGCATTATCTGCACATTTAATATGGCTTCTACAAGTAATGTCTTGCTTACCAGCAACAACTACTTCCAATGGAAATCCCATATGGAAGATTTATTAAGAAGTAAAGGCATGTACCGGATTACATTGGGAAAGGAAACAGCACCCACTGATGATGATAAGAAATCCAAATGGGATAATAGGAATGACGAAGCACGTGGACTAATCGAAATGTCCATCTCTCCTGATTTAAGGTACCACCTTCAAGGAATTGATGACCCCAAAGAAGCTTGGAACACGATTGAATCTGTGTTTGGTAAAGTCAATATTATTCGATCACAACAGTTATAAAATCAAACACTGACCTTGAGTCCAAGTGATTTTTCTTGCCTTGGAGACTATCTATCTAAATTTAAAACACTCGAAATTTTATGTGAAGAATGTAAGATAAAAATGGAGGAAGAGTGTTGCATATATCTTATTCTTTCTAAGCTAGGTAGTGCATATTCTGTGTTTGTATCTACCTTTTATGCCATGAAAGAGGCTCTAGGGAAAGCTTATGTAAAAC